>JAOXNQ010000362.1:0-78226 GCA_028571165.1 Hypoxylon perforatum
CGATCTATATTTTAAAAAACTAAAAAATTAAAAATTAAAAAGAAAATTTTAATTTTTAAAAAGGTTTAGAATTGATATATTTATATGTAAGTATAAGTGGGTAACACGTCGCGTACGTGTCGCGATTTAGCGTGGCCTGAGTAAGGGTAGCCCCCGTAAGGGTGCTTAATCTTATAGGTAGGTAGAAACATTTCCAAATGTTGCCATGAAGAATGTATAAATGGTTATACTAGGTACTTAATTGCATGGGAAAAATGCAAGGAATATGATTTTCTTTTTCCGTGAGTAAATCAAGTAGAATAGATTAATCGGAATGAAGTCTCAGAGCTGGCTCAGAGCTTTCTATCTTGTATGAACCTTTGTTTCTTAGAATGGTGGCTGATAATGGCTGTCTTCATTCTCATGGTTCGGGATTACAAGAGTAAAACCTACCTATCTAATGCACGAGGTTTCTTGCGTATACTGAGCTTTAGGTAGGCCTTAGGCACGCCTAGTAAGTGACCTGCATTGTTTGTCTCCATCTACCTTTCCCTCAATAAAACACGAGCTCATCGCTTCATTATCCTACGGCCAAGGAAAGGAAAGCAGTCTATGAGAAGCAAATATGAAAAAAACTCTATCAGACGTCGTTCAGCATTTTACTTCTTCGCCTGCCTTGGAATCTGAACCGGATGATTCTTTTCCAGCACCGTGAATGACTTCAATGTTTTGCGCAGAATAAAAGTGTACGTCTCCATCAAAGAGAGCGTCCACCTCTTCGAGAGTCCGACCTGTTCGTACGTGTTAGATGTGGCCATTCTTGGATGAGTAGGGCAAAAAGAACTTACCTTTAATCTCGACAAAGATGAACCACACTACTATCACAATTCCAGCATCCCAAATCTGTGCCCATTATCAGTAAAACCGTACGGTTGTCAGAAGGTTTACAGCCTAACTTACTGCGTTGATCAGGTAAAACTTCCACCCAATCGTCTCTAATGCCATGGGTAGCGTGTAGTTGAGGGTCAGTTGGAATGCATAGCCAATCATTTGAGCCAGCGCGGTTCCCTTCCCACGAAGGGAGAAACGGAGGATCTCGACCGGGTACGTATACTCCAAAATAATCCAGCAGCTACAAGAAGCCCACCAAAAGATAAAAGTTGCCGCCAGCGCGCCTTGCCCTCGTCCTTTGTCCAACCCCAAACCGGTGAAGATGGCAAGTAATGCCAGACATATGGACATGATTGAAGTATTTGCAATCATGATGGTCTTGCTTCCGAACCGGTGGGTGATCCATAAGCCGCTGGCAACTGATGCTGCGCCACAGGCAGTGAGTCCGATGTTTAGATAGAGAACGGTATAGGTTTCACTAATGCCGATGGAGTTTAGAACCAGAGTAAAGAAGTAGGGTAGTGTATTTGCTCCGGATGTCTGATAGAAGATGTTTGTGAGTATGGCGATGCCAAAGCGACGTCTGTCCGATGGTTTTGCTACAAGAGCTCGGACGCTCTCATCAGTCTGGCTCTCGTACTCGATCGTCTGAGCCATTTCGTCGTATTCTGCCTGGATCACAGCATCCCTCTCGGGTCCCGGTGGCAAGGAGTTCATCTTCTCCAGAACGTGTCGTGCTTCCTCGGTACGATTCTTGAATAGCAGCCAACGGGGCGATTCGAAGGCTAGCAGGAGGAACAGGCTGGATAATAGAGGTCCGATTGCCTCTCCGAGAATAGCTCCGCGCCAACCCCAATCCGAATCCGACTGATAGATACCAATACCGCCGGCGGAAACCATGAGACCTACCAGAGGTAGTCCGAGCATGGAAGCATTTGTCGTTATAGCGAACAGACGGCCTGGGGTGGTCTCGGCGACGAGGGTTGGTCCACATACACCGCTAATACCTAAGGCGAAACCGAGAATCGCACGTCCGGCAAGGAACATGCCAACTAATAATCCGTCAGATTCGATTTATGTTCGGGGTTATGTGTGATACATACTGTTCTGGGCAGATGCCTGGATGGCTACCCCGATGAGTGCCAAGACATTGCTGAACCAGATAGCTTTCTTGCGGCCCACCCAGTCCATCAAGGGTCCGACGATAGGGCTGGCGACCAAGTTGCCGACATTGACTATGGCCACGTTCAGACCTATCCAAGTGCTATCGAGCTGGAAATCTATAAAGGTCACATCAGCCAATGTCTTCATGTTCGACAATGAAGCAATAACCCACATTCGAAAAAGTGAACGCTCAGCAGGAGTTGGTTAATCATGCCTGCATCGTAGGAAAAGTTCACCATCGACAGCGTCGCCCCCAGTATGAGGGCCGCCAAGGACACTCTTGAATTGAAAGCCATCGCGTCTTGCTGGAAGAGTGACGAATCGACTCTGTTAGGCTCTCTCAACTTGTCAATGAACTTGAATGAATTCGAAAGGAATTATGTCTGGGCTATCTATTCCATCGGTTGCTGTATAATACAGAGACATTATCTTGATGTGCCCCACACAGGCTGAAGGTGCCGCACCCACGTTCGCGTTAGAAATAGGTTATCTCTTGGAGAAGCTGGTTATCTGAGAGAAACTGATCATCTTAGCAAAGTCACTTATCTTGAAGAACCGTTATCTTTCTCTGGGATGCTGGGACGCTGGCTGGACTTAGGGGATAAGACTTGAGATGCTCGGAGTTTTGTCTGATTGGTCAGAATGGCCTATTGCCATATCAGGACGCGACTAGCCAATCAGATAAAACACCGAGTCCTAGGTCCGCTGTCGATGCCTGTAAGTTAGTTCAGTAAGCGATCTCACCGCAAGTCGAAGACATTGACACGTCCGATTCGAGAGTTCGGAAGAAGGCCATGGGATTGAAGCTACGGGGGCTCCTGAATTGAATGTAAACCAAGTTAGATTGCCCGAAACGCGGCGGTTACTTGTCGGATCTGTTTTGTGGGCCCTTACTCGGGTAGACGCCGAGGTTGATTCTACCACAGGTACTTCGTTGGACCCAAGAGGCATAGGAGGTATGTAAGAGGGTCATTACAACGGTGGCACTCGGCAGTATTTGAAGATTTTTGACGCCATCAGCATCTCTTTGCAGTGTAACATACCCATTTTTGAACATCAGTTCCATAGCCCCTGACTTGAGCAATCTCTGGTTGAATATGCAGCCTCAAGAAGAACGCCTGTTTATCAATAATGAGGTACAACGATTCATGACAACTTACCTCTACCAATAGAGCTAACGATGTAAATCCAGTTCCTACCGTCCCAATCAGCCCAAAGGATCTTGGTAACCAACCCATATAATCATGCTGTAGTTAGCTCGGCAGTTCATTCCGCGTCAGTATGCTGCCTCATTTTCACGTCCGCTTTGCTGACAGTTCTTATCTACGTAGCAATAAAGACGACGTCGATATCGCAGTCGATGCAGCTGCGACGGCCTACAAGGCTTGGCGAAAAACCACCCCCGTGGAACGAGCACGTTTAATGAACCGATTAGCAGACCTGATCATTGAAAATGTCGAAAAGCTAGGCCGTCTTGAGACAATGGCCATGGGCGCGCCCAAGTTCATCGCAGAGCATGGCGCTCGTGAGCTTGCGCAGTCCCTACGGTATTATGCCGGGTGGGCTGATAAGATCGGCGGAGAAGTGTTTCCCGATTCGGGGGACGGCGCTTACAGGATGGTTACTTACGAGCCGCTGGGAGTGTGCGCCGGGATCGCGGCGTGGAATGCTACATTCCTCTTCATCGGGTGGAAGGTTGCGCCGGCTATCGCAGCTGGGAATACGTACGTCTTTAAGGTGTCGGAAAAGTCGCCCCTTGGCGCGTTGGCGCTCGGAAAGCTGGTGGTCCAAGCTGGATTCCCGCCAGGCGTCATCAACTTTATCAACGGCACGGGCGAGGCGGGTGGTGCTCTTGCTTCCCACATGAAGGTTGCCAAGATTAGCTTCACAGGATCGACAGCGACAGGAAAAAAGGTGCAGATAGCGGCGGCCAGTAGCAACCTCAAAAAATGCACTTTGGAGCTAGGCGGAAAGTCTGCAGCCGTGGTGTTTGAGGATGCTGACATTGACAATGCTTTGGGCTGCCTGTCCCAAGGTTTTCTCATCAACACTACGCAAGTCTGCGCTGCGACGACTCGTCTTCTGGTGCAGGATACGATTGCTGATGACTTCATCGCTAGACTAAAGGTGAGATTCGAAGATGCGCTAGCCAGCTTCGGAGACCCTTCATCGCCGGACACCTTTGCTGGACCCGTAGCAGACGAGGCTCAATTCCATCGTATCATGGGCTTCTTGGACGTCGCAAAGGAAGATGGCATTCAGTTCCTAACCGGAGGCGGCCGACATGGCACCCAAGGATATTTCATCAAGCCTACCATATTCGTGGACCCTCCACTATCGAGCGCGATATACAGGGAAGAGATATTTGGGCCTGTTTTATGCGTAGTGCGATTCAAAACGGAGGAAGAAGCAATCGCGCTAACCAACGACTCGATATACGGTCTCGGCGCTAGTGTCTTTACAGGTTCCACAGCTCGCTCGTTGAGAGTTGCCAGTGAAATTGAAGCAGGTAGCGTTGGTATCAACCAGCCCGTGGTTCCGGACAGTAGGGTCCCGATGGGTGGAATGAAACAAAGCGGTTACGGTCGGGAAAACGGGAAAGAAGGCATTATGGCCTATGTTGAAGCGAAGAGCATCTCTATAAATATGAGAGTTTGAATGGAAGATTGAATTACTTCGTTTGGTGATCCGTTTGGTTGTCCGTGATGAAGATGGCGGTGATCGTGACTCGTAGCTTAGAGCCTAGAAGGAGCCTAGAAGCCTAGAAGCCTAGAGCCTGGAAGCCTAGGGCCTGGAAGCCTACCTAAAAAAGCCGGCTATAACGCAGCACCGATACCGATGGCTTAGTAAGCATCGCCAAAGTACCTCCTAAATACAGCACCGGCTCCTATTCCGTATCCACCCAACTCCTCATCAAACAACTATTATCACATCATCGAAATAAAATGAAAGAAAAATTGAAATAAATTTAAAATCAAGAGGGCAATCGCTTAAAGAGTATCTGTCATGTCTAGGCCCATTCCCAATCTAGAAATACCAAACACGATAGGCGCATGCTGGACTTGTATCAACAGATTTGGGGACCATCTAGACACTGAAGCGGAAGCGTGCGATAAGAGATTACCAGGTAGGTTGACTCTTCTATGCACTGAGAATCGAGCTCCCATATACGGCACAATACCTAGACTTACCTAGGTACCTTATACAGCCTGTACAGCATGTGTTACCAGTGGTAGGATATGCGAAGGTTACCACGCAAGACTGAAATGGCCTAGATCCAGCAATCGCCCACCGGCGAGAGCACAGCCTGGTAAGAGAACCCAACCCGCGCTTACAGTGGGTTGATCCACTGACCACAGGTAATGTAGCGCTCTATTCCACTGTATCCTCTCTCGGTCTCCCTTCGAATGAGAACCGGCTGCTTCAGCATTACCTCAGTAAGTATTCGTTGCGTACCTAAATCAACCCCAATATGTCATCTTATGGATCAAGGACTAACCAGAACCATAGGAAACTTTTCAAGAATCTCCGTAGCCATTGACTACGATGGAAATGGATGGAGGAGGATCCTGAGCGTCGGGTTGAATGAATCGGCGCTCCAAAATGCCCTCCTGGCAATATCCGAGGCACATCTAACACGCTTACAACGGAAAAGCGTGTCCCAATCACACAAATACGTCCAGAAGTCCCTGCAGTCGTTACAGTCCCGCTTCGAAGACCCTGCTTTGCTCAGAAATGAAATCACATTGATGACTCTTCTGGCCCTTCTCGTGCATGAAGTAAGTCCCCCTCCCTTAACGCATACCCTTAATTCCCCCCAATTAGTACCTGGTAATCTCACCAAGATAATAGTTATGCGAAGGCACGGAAAAATGGAAACAGCATTATGGGGGAATTGTGGCTTGGTTTCAGAGTCGCGATGACCTCACGGATGTTGACCCGTTTCTCACCACATACATCTCTATGATTGCTACCCAGGTGGTCTTGAGTAGCAGAGGAGATGAGCGACGACAGAGCTACCTGCTATTAGAGAAACTCCTTCCGTCGTGGGACAGCCAGAACGCCGTCGAGATCGTTTTTGGCGGATCTGTGGCTGTTCCTCGATTAATTGTAAGTCCTTACACTAAACCCCTGCGACACCAGACCCTAACTTACTGCAGGTTGAAGCCGCCCGACTTGGAGACGATCTTATCGCAGCTCGTGCACTGTTAGACCAGGATCAAATCGAAGAAATATTTACTCGCGCTGAGGAATTGCAGTTGAGGATCAAAAATACACAAATCCTTTCACCAACCCAACCGCGTCTGAGCCTCCTGAGCAGCCCGAAAGCGTCAGGACCTAACGAACAGGCCTTGTTCCCAATAAACCCGTCTGAGTCTTTTGGCATTTACGAGGCAGCACGCTGCTCGGCGGAGATTTGCAGGTATGCACTGCACGTCTTCGTCCACCGAATCATATACGATCCCCTATCAACTAGCGGGCAAAGTCCACTGGTGCAGGAAGCGGTATCGGAAAGCTTACGGATGCTTCCAACAATACCAGATACGGAAGGCCCTGGGACATTCTTAGGTTGGGCTTTAGTCGTCATCGGTGCTGAAACCGATAATTTGGACCAGAGAGAATTCATCAGACGACGGCTAGAGAGTCTGACGCTGTTATCGGTCAACCATGGCATCTTGGCATTGAAAGTGCTGGACGTGGTATGGAGTCGTCGAGATGACTTGAGTCTTGGGAAGAGCCTCAATCGTCGCGTACGGTGGCAAGATGTCATGGAGGACTTGGAAGTTGACCAAGCACTTGTATAGATGTATGTGATATTTTACGTACGTACCTAACTACCTAGGCATATTATCTACCCATGAGAAATTCACCCTTGCTTTATACCCTCGCCTCCAACTTTACTTTCAAGCCCTTCTGCATGGTAAAGAAATAGTTCTCAACCGAGATATCCGCTGCATCGTCTGCCCACTTCATCTCGTACCTTAGAACCATGCTCGGAATCAACTTGGTCATCTCCAACATGGATATATGCTGCCCAGAACATGAATGCCTACCAGCTCCAAAGGCAATCCAGGCCCGATTCATTCTTGCGAGATTGTCCGCATCCGCGTCAATCCACCTTTCCGGTTTGAACGCATCGGGATTCGGGAATATGTCCGGGTCCCTCTGCATAACCCAAGGGTTAAACCCAATCTCGACGCCGGCGTCCATGAAGTATTTCTTTCCCTTCTCGTCTACCAGAGTGGCGCCAGTCGGAGGTACCCCGCGAGGCAGAATCATCCCGACAGAGGGATGTAATCGCATGGCCTCACGTATAACGGCGGAAAGATACGGAAGTTTTGCCGCCTCTCTGTATGGAACAACAGGTCCCTGTTTATCTAAACCTGCATTCCGAAGTTCGCTGACTAACCGATTCATCACTTTCGGGTTGCGGATGAGATAGTACAGGATTGCCCGCACCGCTGTGGAGGTAGTGTCGCCGCCTGCGATAGTCAGCACCTCTCAAGCAGCAGATCTATAAGAAAATGAAATAAAATCGAAATAAGAAAGGCACGCACCAGCAAGGATATTTCCAAACGCGTGGGTGTTAATCTCACGATCTGTAAGAGACGCTGGGTTCTTGGACTGATTCCTTAATAGCCGCATCAGAAAAGTACACGGAGCTGATGGATCTTCGTCTTCGCTAATTCTCTTCTCGGCTGCAGCACGTTGATCTATGATGGTCGCCATGATTTCTCCGGCTAGCGAGTCTGAAGGTCCTGAGAAGAATTTAGCCACGAATGAGTTTCCTAGGAGAAATCGATGCGCCCATGGAATTTGGCCAATCTATTAACATCAGCTCTATACAGCTTCCACGGCACAGTCAGGGGTTGAATGTGTGTTACTTACACATGCGATATAAGGCAGTCCATCGCGGACTTGCTTGCATAGTCCTTTAGTATCTCCCTTCCTCACGAAATCTAAGTTTGTACCGAATGTGATGGTAAATATGGCATCCTAAGGACGTCAGCGAGGCTCATTGGGATCCCAAGTATTCGATAGGAAAACTAGGGGAAGATATACCATGGCGAAATATAACATGTACTCGCCCAGGTCACATGTCTTCTTCTGAGCAACATACGCTTGATCAAGATGATCGAGAAGGTCCAGCAAGACATCGTTCACTAAAGGCTCAATCTGAAATAGACCCTGCAGAGAATAGGCGTTCGCAGCGTTGCGCTTCATTCGCGTATGCATGGTCTTGTCACCCAGAACAAGAGGATCCGGAATTAAACCCTCTTCATCATAAAAGCGACAAGGCTCGTAAAAGCCCGCCTTGTAGAACTGGCTCGATATGCCATATATCGCGTCGAAGAGAGCTAGATCACAGACGGAGACCGTGGTTGGTGATACGCGAACAATCTTGCCATATTTTTGGTGCAATTCGAGATCGTCCAGATGCGAGCTTCCTTTCCAGATAGACCATATCCTCGGTAATGATGAGACTGAGTTGATTAAAGGACCAGGTACGGCGTTGAGGTGACATCTAAAACGATTGTAACAAAGACCGGCAATGAGGAGTAGCAGGATGAAAGCTGGAATCAGGGTCAATACCGTATTGGCACTGACACTATCCAAGTAGATCTGCGAGAACGTCATGATCAGAACACCCAAGATACTGTCAACTTGAACGAAACATCGAAAAGAAATCCGAAGGTTAAACTACGTCTCCAAAGGTTCATACAGCCATGTTTGGTTGTACCGCGACGCGTCCGCGGACCCCGTGACCCCTAGCCAATGGATTACAAATAAGGCCACTATCCATAGGCCGCAGAGGACAGCGATAGGACGATGAAGTCGTCCGCCGCTATGGTAATGATACATACTGGTGGATATGATACATTAGGTATATGCAGCTATTTCTCCGACCAGCTCGGACAAATTATGGGAGGCAGATAACCGACCTTGGCAGACCTCGGAATTACCCAGGCAGTTTCGGAGCTTCTTTTTCGACTCTCGATGCAATCTAGATGGCAGTGTATGGTATGCAACATTGACATGCGACCCAAAGTGTTTTGGTTTTGCCACAAGCCGAAGATAGCGAGTCGATGATAAAGAGCCTACTCCTCTGAGCCCAACTACACCGCCGAGTACCAATAATTCCATCTCCGTGTTGCGTTATCTACTTCTGTAAGACTGTTAGTCGTCTGTTCTCAATATCCACCATGTCTATGACCTTTACTGTCCACGCCCCTCCGGCTACGGAGAACGTACTCAAACTTTCCGGCGAACCAGAATTCCCCATCAGATCCATCGACTGGGACATCAAGAACCTCGATGAGATCATTGCCTCCATCAAACACTCGGGTTGTGTTCGAGTCAAAGGATTTCTGAATGCCGACGAAATCGCAGCCTCCGAGGCTGCTGTACGCCCTGCTCTTGACGCCGCGCGGTACAGCAGCCCGGAAGACCCCACGAAGCGACTCGCACGTCTTCCCCAGCACTGTCCAGCATTGACTGAGAAGATCCTTACCGACAAGGTGTACTTGGGCGTCATGGACAAGTTTCTGACCATTAGACATACCTCTTGGCTAGGTGCCTCGAAGAAGTTCCAAACTGAGGAGGTTCCCATCGTCGCCATGTCCTCCATCTTTGAAGTCGGGCCGGGAATGCATGCCCAGGACCTACACCGCGACGATTCCATCTGGTACAACCCGTTCCCGGCTATCAAGCCCGAGGAATACCAGTTCGGCCGCGATGTCTCCATCAGCTTCTTCGTGGCTGGCACTCGGACCACGGTGGCAAACGGCGCTACCAAGGTCATACCCGGAAGTCATCTAACCGCGGCAGATTCCCAGCCGGATCCATCCAAAGTTGTGGATGCAGAACTGGAAGCGGGAGACGCGTTCTTCATGCTGTCTAGCTGTTACCATGGGGCTGGTGCAAACAGTACAGAGGATGAAAAACGATTGGTTTACGCCTTGTTCATGCAGAAGGCCCATCTTAGACAGGTACGTGGTTATTCCCCCTAGGGTTGACAGATCTTCCCACATCCCACTAGTCTACGTGGCGGTTTCTAATAATCCCAATAGGAAGAGAACTTTGCCCTTTTCCTGGACCATGACTTGGTTCGATCATACCCTATTGACGTCCAGCGCCGTCTAGGATATGACGTATGCGTGCCTAACCTTGGCTGGGTTGATCACGCCTCGCCTCTGGAGAGTGTACTGAAGCAAAAGGGGGCTGACAAGCGGAACATGCCTGGGTATAATCCAGTGGAAGGCGTCGCTGACGAGCGTGCAAAGCACAGCTGGCATGAAACAGAGGCCAAGGCTCTTGGGACTGCTTGAATGTGAAGATATGAATGATATGTATTTAGATAGCCTGCAACTTTCTTAAGGGTACCAAGTTCAACATTCCTTTGTTCTAGTGATACTCCTCTGTTCGAGTAACTGGTCGGTGACATGCTTCATTGTGATGTAGGAATATACATAATAGTACCACAATAAAGGAGTCGGATCATTCTCGGCCTAGCCTACGTAGAAGTCTAGCGTCACATATAGGAGCAGGCAGTAGATTTCCTTTCCTCTGTGAAACGACAGTTCACCGAACCTTGAGATCTTCCGTTCCATTTTGACCCTAGACTCCCGTAAAGTCGGAAAAATTGCTACTTACAGGTTTCGACTGACCGGCTCGGCAGATAGGAGGTATGGACTGGGCCCCGTTTGTAAGCACCGAAGTAAAAAGCCGAGTTCTTACCAATTACTCCGAATGCTAATCCCCCGAGTATGTGGAGCACTCCCCGAACCGTAGGGATCGAAGTGCAAGACGGAGCACACATTCAGGCCTAGAATCTCAGGAAGTCCTCTTCTTTATCAGGAGGCATTCTTTAAACACCGGGTAGGGACACAGATATCGACAGTCTACCCGCAGTTCAGACGAATGGATACTACCAAAACGTCGGCGTCGCAGTCAAAACCGGCAACCATGATTCTGACCACGCAGTTGGATGACAAACAACCCAAACAGTACTCAAAAGTCAGCTGGTGGAAGTTGGTAACGACACCGTTCTTCTCAAACTCGGAGATAGAAAATCATGCCTACCCGGGAAGCGGAACGTTAGAAGACCCTTACGTGGTGTCCTGGCTTAGGAATGATGTCCGGAATCCCTTCAATTGGTCCCCGTCGCGGCGATGGTTGATCGCCATACTCGCGGCGCTGTCGTGCTTTACCATCGCGCTCACCAGTTCAGTATATACGGGTGGCATAAATGGGGTCATGGAAGAGTTTCAGACCACCAACGCCGTCGCTCAGTTAGGAGTGAGCCTGTTCGTTTTGGGTTTTGCTGTCGGACCTCTGTTCTGGGGCCCATTGAGCGAGTCCTATGGTCGGCAACCTGTCTTCGTGGGAACTTTTGGGGCCCTTGTACTATTCAATGCCCTGGCCGCGAGTGCCAAGTCCGTAACTCAGCTTTTGGTCTTCCGAGCTCTAGCAGGTAAGTTCTCGTTCCGTACGCTTTCGAGGATTCAAGGCAACATTCCGTTCGTAACTTCAAGCAATACTAACTCTTCATAGGCATCGTGGGCTCTTCGCCCCTGACAAATGCTGGCGCGCTGATTGCGGACATCTTTCCAGCAAGTGAGCGAGGTCTAGCCCTCGGATTTTTCAGTTTTGGTCCCTTCATGGGTCCCGTCGTCGGCCCTATCGTCGGGGGCTACCTTGGTGCTCTTCCTTCTGGTTGGAGAGCCGTCCTATGGCTCTGTACGGGGCTTTCGGGTATGCTGTTCCTAGCATGCGCCTTGATGACGCCAGAAACGTTCGCTCCTGTCCTGTTAGAACGAAGGGCGCAGTTGCTGTCGAAGAAATCTGGCAAAATCTACGTCAGCATCCTCAAACGTGCCGGTGCGACGAAGACTCCCTCCCAAGAACTTTGGACATCCCTGGTTCGACCGTGGGCTCTCTTGATCTTAGAGCCAATCTGCCTCATCCTCTCAATATACATTGCAATCGTCTACGCTACCATGTACATGCTCTTTGCTGCCTACCCCACCATCTTTCAGCAGCAGAGGAACTGGTCTGCCGGCCAATCCGGGCTGGCTTTCATCCCGATGGCTATCGGCATGATATCAGCACTGATATACATGACATACGAAAATAAACGATACAATAGGCGCGTGGCAGGCTTGGGACATCGCGCCCCTCCGGAAGCCAGGCTGCCTGTCTGTATGGTGGGCGGTTGCCTGGTTCCCATTGGACTGTTCTGGTTTGCCTGGTCCAACTCTGCGGATACCCATTGGATAGTCTGCCTTCTCGGAACGGTGCTCTTCGGTGCAGGAAACGTCTTACTCTACCTGTCCTGCCTTAACTACCTCGTTGATGCTTATGTCATCTACACAGCTTCTTGCATGGCTGGCTCGTCTGTGTTACGATCCGTCTTGGGAGCGGCATTCCCACTATTCACAAGGTCCATGTACGCACAGCTCGGTATACATTGGGCATCTAGTGTTCCTGCATTCCTAGCCCTTGCATGCGTACCATTTCCGTTTCTGTTTTCCAAGTATGGGGCTGCTATCAGGAAACGATGTCATTATTCCGCGAAAGCTCAAGCTTTGGTTGATAAGTTGGCAGACGAAGCAAAATGAAGGAGTCTAGCATGGGATAGATCGGGAGTTGCGTCTTATAATTATGTCCTAGTAGTCCATATCAATATACTTACCAACCCTATACATGAAATAAGGGTCGATATGTCTGGCACATACCAGGCCAGACCTAACGGAAACTTGATATATTGTACCTGTTAGCCCAAAATCCAGCACTGTGGTCTGCGAAGTAGTCACTATGTCTGTTCCGATTATGTCAATATTCCGAGATCCCAAGATAGAGTCTCAGTTCTTGCACTAAGAAACTAGAGAGATGAACGGGTCGGACTATCTTGCCTCTAGAGTGGACGGAGAAATGACTGTAACTAGTGGTAATATCCCGTACTCGGACAAATTATTGGAAAGACTTGACAGGTTGTACCGAATGAATTTAAGGATATAATCAGCAATATGGCGTGGTACATGGTCTTACCTGTCTTGAGCATACGATCTTGCTTCCAGCCCAAACAACCTGCGAGGCAGATATTCAACATGCCTTTCGAAATTTTCCGCAAGCCCGAAACCAAGGATATTCCTACTCCTTATCCCCCGTTCCCTCAAGCTCGAGCAGGTATGTTGCCCACACTCATTAGAAAGAGCCAAGTTGTTGCTGACATAATACAGTTGACCCTTTTGCGACTCAAAAGCCAAATGAGAAGCCCATCGTTGTGACGTATATGCACATGTCCAAGAGTACGACCCCGATGCCTTTCACCCCCTTATACGAGTGCGACGAGACCGGGGTTGTACTCGAGGGGGCTTTAAACATAGAAGATGAGCAAGGCAACGTGGCTACTCTGAAGGCAGGGGATTCCTTTTTCGTTAAAAGAGGAAGCAAGATTCTATTTGGCTCCGAAACGGCCGCTCTAGTTGTCAAGGTTGCTGGGAGATACGATGGAGAGGGATGGGCTCAATACGTACCATCAGAATAATTCGACGTTAATCAGAATAGGCTCCAACATTGTTGCGTGTTTCTCGTATGTGATAATGGTGACCATAAGTAAGCATCGGAATGAAGCTATATCGTAGCGTGGAAGCTAGGCAAGATACGGCGGAAGGCCGGTGGATAACAATGGAAGGCCGGATTAACGGCTTACATATTGCTAGATACTCGCGAAGGAAGCTAGTCAACGTCTTTAGTCGCGAAGTTCCGAGTGTGGATCCCCGTTTTTGTAATCACATACGCGAATAGCTGCAAACCCAATAACTACCAACCCGATGGATGGGTAATCACGAACGAGGTCATCCCTATGCTAAGATGAACAAGCCTAAGTCAAGATGACCGCTTCGGGTAAAGAGACTAGACAAATTAATAATGTAAACGCAACGGCGTCGATTGTCGAGGTACACCGTGTGTATAGGTAGCGACGACGTGTATAAGTAGCGACGATTATTCGCTATCTATCAATCTTCATAATAACCATTCAACTCATCTTCGTATATACCTGCTTACCTACGTTCCAAACTGTTCAATTTTGCTTACTGCCAGTCGAAAAAAAAGATGCCAACGAAAAAGATCATCACCATATTCGGAGCTACAGGCCTTCAAGGTGGCGCCGTCGTGTCGACGTTCCTCAATGATCCTACCCTGAAAACCGAGTGGACCGTCCGCGGTGTTACCCGAGATGTCACAAAGGACTCAGCCGTGGATCTTGCCAAGCAAGGCGTAGAGATGGTAGCTGTGAGTCAAACGGAGAACCAAAGAAAACCATGTAGTAATACGTACTGTAGGCCGACCTCGACGACAAGCCATCCCTTTTGGAGGCCATGAAGGACTCCCACACTGTCTTTGGGGTAACAAACTACTGGGAAAAGGGCGATATGCAGCTCGAAATCCAGCAGGGTAAAAACCTTGCAGATGCAGCCAAGGTTCGTATGCTCCGGAGTCTTTCGGGTACGGTATCGCACAGCTTCGTTGCTAAAATGACGTTCAGGAATCCGGAATTCAGCATTACATCTGGAGCTGTGTGTATAGCGCCACCAAGCGTAAGAGATATTCCTGTCGGCACGCCCATTCTCGTGCTAACGATCTGTAGTATCAGGGGGTAAGCTCGCGCACGTCTATCACTTCGACGGCAAGGCAGAAGTTGCCGAGTACGTGGAAACGCTTGGGATTCCGGCGTCGTACTTTATGCCCGGCTTCTACATGTCGAATCTCCCCGGACAAATGTTCAAATTGTCGCCGGACAACACATACACGCTCGGTTTGCCCATCGCTTCTACCGCCCCAATTCCCATGTACGATACGCGCGATACCGGCATTTATGTGAAGGCTATCGTGCTTAACAAGGACAAGCTACTCGGAAAGCGCTTGCTAGGTGCCACATCGTACATGACCGGAAAGGAGATCGTGGACGGCTTCAAGAAGGCATTCCCCGAGGCAGGTAGGACGGCTCGATATATTGAGGTACCGGAGACGGTATATCGGAATGACATGAAAAGCAAGGGAGTACCCGACTATATGGCGGAGGAGATGTATGAGAACTTCCGCCTGATGCAAGATTTCGGCTACTATGGGGGCGAGGCGCTTGATGGAACTTATCAATTAACCGATGGTCTCTTGACAACTTGGGAAGAGCATGCGAAAAGCGCCAAGGTGTGGGCTCATTTGAAATAGGAGCCCTGTAGATATCTCGATGAACGGTATTCAAATTGTCTTAGACTGATATACGCGTGATGGAATCGCATCTTTACGTGTTGAAGGAGATGGGCAATGTCGCAATGCATAGTTGTGGCTTCGCGATGCTTGATGGCTTAAGTTACCGGCTTGATGGATTGAATCCCGGGCTTATCAGCGCTGTATTAAGGCTTTAGGGGGGTAGGTAATAGTTGGCCAGGGGTATCGATACCGTTATCGTCCTACCTGCCGCCTTGCCGCTAACGCACACCTGAAATCGTGGTGGTGCACCTAATCGAATCTTCACCGAAGAATAGTTCCCCAGCCTTCAAGTCCGGGGCCAGATAATTCACAGCTAGAGAGCCAGCGAGATGTTGCCAATGGTGGTGTGTAGCATTGAAATGCCTCACATCCTGTAGCCTTTATGACAGCCTGACGGCCACGCCCAAAAGCTATCTGATGTTGCGAACATCGGGCCTACTGTAATAGAACGCCGGCGCACCAGGTGCTAGGGCGACGATCTCCAGAGGCAGAAATAGAAACGTGCATCTTACTGGGACGATGATGTAGGCAGTGATACACCGGCACTAATCAAATCTCACGGATGCGACGGGGATTGCCGGAATGAGATCCCTCAAGGCGGTGCACTTGTGTATTGGTGCGACCGCAGTATTACGGGCTGCTTACGCCCTCCAGTAGAGCGCATCTCAGCTTGCCCAGCCTGCCAGCCAGTCAGCCTAGATCTCTACATCCTGTCAGCTTCTATCTATGATCCAAGGCCCGCCGACAATGTCGTTCGTAGAGTTGATGTGTAACTCGAAGCCATTCAAATCGCGACGACCATGGCCAACCTAGAAACTTCGGTCCATATTGGCATTTGGTTTATGGTGGGAGTATCTCTGTTCGCTCTGATCTTGAGGTTCTACTGTAGACTCTCGCGGCAACGGTCGCTATGGTGAGTCCTCTTGAGTTTTGGGTGTTTCACGACTTCTAACGGGCATAGGTGGGATGATTACGTGCTTATCGCTGCTTGGGTATGATGCCCTCGTCTAAAATGGTCAGACACCAAACATTAATCGTCCTGCAGGTCATGGCAGCAATTGCCGGTGGATTCATCAGCGCCTTTGCCTCTCCGGGCTCGAAAATATCCATTGCGGGAAGTGATAGAATTATGACTTATTTCAACATCTGCTCCATCTTCTGCGGTCTCGCCTCAGCTTGGTCCAAGTCCGCATTTGCTATTACCCTACTGCGACTAGAGACCGGAAAGGGACGATACTTTCTTTGGTACGCCCTCTTAACCATCAATGCTTCGTATCTGCTGTACGTGATCTCGGCTTGGAATAAGCCTTGCGGTGTCCAAGGTAAAGATGACCTATACATTCCTGGACCGTGCTGGAGCTCAACTGCCAAGATGGCCGTACCTCTATCTGTCGTAGGTATGTCGTCGCATCTTCCTTTTAGTCTTCTCTTCGTCTCCTTCCGATTAGGTGACTAAATTCGGCGCAATAGTCTACTCGGCCGCGATGGATTTTGCGCTTGCCTTTTTCCCCTGGAAAATCGTCTGGAAAACGCAGATGAAGAGACAGGAGAAGATCGGAGTTGCGATAGCAATGAGCTTTGGCGTACTGTACGTCACGTAGCCCCCTCTTGGCCTCAGAGGACACATCAAAATCGCTAACACTGGAAACAGAGCTGGGGTGATTGCCATCAAGAGGGCCGTCAATATGGTCGGCATGGATCCTGTTGCGTCATTTACCTATTTCTGTAAGCTATCCTTCACCCCCTACCTCCTAGGTACATAAGCGCTATGAATGCGTTCTTGCTAACGAGCAAAAGACGGACGATGCATACAATGCGTTTATAACCTGGCGGAACCATGCGTAACTATCGTCGCGCAGACGATCCCAAACCTGCGCGTACTCGTAGTTAGGGACAAGGCAGCGCGCACACCAACACGGATAAGTTTCCTTCCAATTGCATTTCGAAAAGGTTCCGGTACGCGGGGCGTGTCCGGGGACTTGCGATGGCCGGGGTTTCATGGCAGGGACTCGGCAAAGGATCTGCGCAATTTCGCGGTAGATGGTGCGCATCAGGTTTGAGGGCCCCGTACGTTGGACCTGTATTTCGTCCGTATTTCGTCCGTACGACGTTTCGTCTTCCTTTATGGACTCGTCGAAGTAGCAGGTATAAACCATAGGCGAGATAACTTGGCTTCGCAGAAGTTTGAATACAATCCTGTGTCGACCGTAGGCCAAGGTCAATACGTACTGTATGATATGCGCTCGCGTAATTCGACGTTGATAGTTGCTGGCTCGGTGTGTAAGATGTGTACTAGTACGGCGAATTCTGAGGATGGAATGGTTGAAAGGGGGAAGTCTTCTTCCACCTTATTTTCCAATGATCCAAAATCTTAGGCGATTCCCATTCATTACCGCGCCATGCTAGACGCTTCCGCGCCTCTGTGCCTTGTAATGAAAAGCGATAAAGAAGACGAAGAAACCACGGCAGCCCATACGGTGTAGCTTCACTTGTAGATAAAGCTAATTTCCTCATATACCTTGCTTGTACTGATACCTGCATGAGCATATGAAAGAGAAAGCCTTTCTACGTCGACGAACCCAAGCTTCGTGTAGAATGGAGCTGCCTCGAGGGTGCTTTCGAGGTACGCAGAGACATGATCACGCTTAGTCCAGTCGATTCCCCATTTGACCATCATCGTTGCTGCGCCTCGTCTTTCGTATGCCGGGTCAGTGCCCATAAAAGTAAGACCTACAAGTATGGTAAATTACAGTGAATGTATGCTCCCTCATAAGTGATTATAAGGCACAGTCAAGCTGGCTACTCACGATAGCATGGTGCATCTCCCACGGCGCGCGATTGCGCCTGCTCAGTTACCTCAGTCCAGTCTTGAAGGACCTTTAAGTCTGTTCCGGCGGGCCAAATCCAGGGAGGCTCGGTGTAGTCGTCTTCAATCGAAACGGGGTGCGCCCATTTTGCGAATGCAATCACTTTTCCCCTTGATCGATGCACATGCTTAGCAGCATCCTCGATAGCATCCTCTGAGCTTGAACATCGTACAACGAGGACCGTGGTTTTTGGGTCGTCCATATCAGCTAGCGCCTTCAGTTCAATGCTCTTCTGCAATGCGTCTCGGACGGCCGGGGTAGGAAACTGTGCTAAGAGCATCTCGTTTGATTTGAAGGCAGCCATGTGGATCTCGGCGATCCGAGCGGCATCTTCATGTTCGGCAAAGCCCAAGGTAAGTGACATCCCGTATATGAATTCCGGTAGGCATACAAGACAAAAGGAATAAATACGAATTTAGGTAGTTCTTGTTTCAGAAACGTTTTATTCTTCTACTAGGGCAGTTAGCATTCTAGGGGCATGAAAAATCAAGATACAGGTGTTGTACCCCAACTCCCTAAACGCATATGCAGATTTAGGTAGCACGCTAGCTACCCCACGCTGAAGGATTGCACCTGGGGAAAATACCGAGGCACGTAGCGGTAGACCCACCAGACCTCTACCATTCCATAGGCCGCGATCCTATTGAGAATACAACTATCCTGGCATCACACTTGAGTTGAACGTAGCTTGTTGACGTAGCTTGTTGATGATGGTATCGCTGATGCTGAAGTTTCCACCATAGCCACATCATAGACCGAGTTAGTCTTTCATTCTTTAAGCTTTGTTGAGATCAGCCGTCGTAGATTGATATGGCACCATCATTCGCAGAGGCTACGGCCGTCAGAGTTATCGATTCACATACATACGCCGTGGATCTCAACACGGAGTGGTGTGTAGGCTCAGGTTCGTCATCGCAGTAACGTTGGATATCTGCCACCTACAGCAAATCATCTGACACGAATGTAGTACCCCACGGCGGCGTAATAACATCTGTCTTTCTTCGTGTCGCTGCTACACATTTCAGTACGACGCTTGCGGTCCAGAATCAGCCGCATACAATTTCGCTGCATATCGAATTCTTACGGCGGACGCAAGAGGGTGCAGCGACTTTAACGGTCCGCGATGTCAAGCTTGGCCGTCAGACATCTACCGTCCAAGTCTCACTATCACAAGAGGGCCGTGAGGAGGTCGTCGGCTACCTCACGCATTCGAATATAGACACCGAGAGCGGATTGTCGTTAAAGACTCAATGGAGCTTACAGCCCGCCCCACGTCCGCCGCCGGTTGACTTCGCTGTGCTTGCCGGTGGCGAGGACCCAAATTGGATTGAGGAGACAGACAAGCCGTTTCCCAAGTTTCGCAAGGTTTCCCATCGTGTTCGCAATTTCCTACCGCGTGCAGGACAGGTGATGCCCGGCGTGGTCGACCAATGGTTATGCTTCGAATCCGGCGAACCGTTTACAGATGAGAGCATAGGCTTCGTTTCCGATCACTTTCCGTCGGTCATCGGCGGCTTATGGCGTACGGAACGGAAGGATAAGCCTCCAGCTTTCTGGTTTCCCACCGCGGTACTTAACTTGGATATTAAGAAGACGCTACCTCCTGAGGGTGTCGATTGGCTATTCACGCGCGTGCGGCCGAAAAGTATAAAAAACGGACGAATGGATTTGGAAGTCGTCATTTTAGATATGGCTGGTGAAGTCGTCGCATTAAGCCACCATGTTGTATTAGTAGTAGGCGCCGAGAGGAATTTAGCAGCACGAAGAACAAGTACCAAGATTTAGACTAGATGGGCGGAAGAAGGCAAGAGAGGATAGCTATTGGGCATGTCAGTGATGATTTACTGCAGTTTTGACCACCCTGAATAACAACTACCAACGAAGGAGTCTGGATCGATGACCCTCTTCGTGAGTCTATCCCGGCTTATTATTATAAACCCTACCTGGTCTTGATGTCTTACTCTTCGGATTTATAAACTCCATCTCATCCGGATGGCGGAAGGGTATCGGCATGTTTTTCATGGACTTTTAATTACCAATAATACGCTCCAAGGAACAAGCGCTCGGGAAGCCCTGCCTGATGCATACCTTGAATTGGGAAATCTATCAGCCAACCAAAGAACTCAAGTGACCCGGCTTGTGGCGTTGGTCATGGCTATCTTTATACCACCTGCATGCAGATATCATCATATCATGAAAATACTGCGCTGTATGAACTACTTGTGGACATGACGATGGGCATAGAGTAAGTGGCGGTATCGCTTCGTAGGAGATCAAAATGCAACTGTCGGACAGATCGGATGTAAAGTGGCCACGATATTTGATAAAGGAATATGGATTAAACGAGATAGACTCCGTATTCTATTTCGGGGATGTGGAGAGTCCGAGCTCAAACCCACCAATCAAGATCCCAACAACACGCGTTCTAGCATCGTTCTAGCATTTCAGCATCACGGCTACACGGTCTGTACGGCAACGGAGCCCGCGGAAAGCTCAAGTACCCATACCAGCATTGGCACCCATTAACTCGGGACTCTTGGAACAACTCTTGGACTTGGACTTCTCTTGGAACTCCCCAACTTTCAACATTCTATTTCTATATCCCAAGTTCCGTTCAGCACTTCTACGCCATGCATAATTTTGAAGATCGTGTGGAAATCCTGTAGTACATAAATTTCCTTCACAATAGCAGCATTGATTTCTTGTTGGTCGTTGTCGTCCTCGTTGTCTTTCTTGCTTTTGTACTTTCCGTCACTCATTACCGCTCTTCAGCATCAATCTTGCCGATGGCTGAACCCGCCTTCGTTGATTCTGCTTCTGTTTCAGTTCGAGAACCACCGCCAGACCATGTCCTCCTTTTCCCAAGAGGCGTGTCTCTGACTCTTACGGAAGATTCTCTTGTTGTAAAAGGTACGTTACGCAAAGAACATGAACATGGTGTACATCCCTGAACCAAAAAGTCATAAAGCTAACATGCTTTCAACGTATTAGATAGAACCCAAGCGAGGTGTCATCGATCGAAACTCTGCGGCATCTCCGTCGGCAATCCCCCGGCCGAATTCTCCGTTCCCTACTACAACGTCCTCTGGGCCGAAACCACCGACAACAATACGTTGATCATCGACTATGCCTTCGCCGAATCCAAGAAACACTTCCGCGTCTGCACCCTAACGTATTCCCTCGATGACTGTATCGCCGACGTATCAACATGGCAAAGTACTCTATTGATGCGTGCATACGGGCAGGCTGATCGCCGCAAGCGAGCCAAGGTGCTGATCAACCCTTATTCGGGGCCTGGAGGAGCAGACAAGATATGGGAGCACGAGGTGAAGCCGCTATTCGAGGCTGCTCGCATGTCTTTGGACGTGGTGCGGACAAAGTTCTCTGGAGAAGCTGTCGGGATATGCGAAAACCTAGATATCGATTCGTACGACGTAGTAATACCTTGCTCCGGCGACGGCCTACCCTACGAATGCATCAATGGTCTGGGGAAACGACCGGACGCGCGCAAGGCTTTGCGTCAGATAGCCATAGCCCACATCCCCTGCGGAAGCGGCAACGCCATGAGCTGCAACTTGAACGGCTCGCATAGACCCAGCATAGCGGCACTTGCCATCATCAAAGGCGTGCGGACACCGTTCGACCTGATGAGCGTTACGCAGGGCAATACGAGGACCCTTAGTTTCCTGAGCCAATCGGTAGGCATCATCGCGGAATGCGACCTGGGAACGGAACACCTTCGCTGGCTGGGCGCCGCTCGATTTCACGTCGGCCTCGCTCAGAGGGTCTTCAGCAAGAAGTTATACCCGTGCGACATCTCGATGAAGGTCGAGATACCGGAAAAGAACGATGTCAAGGCTCATTACAAGCGGGAGCAAGCAGAGAACCTCTACACCATCCAAAGGGAAAAGAACACCGATTGGGAAGCATCACTGGCGGGGGAATCTACTTCGACCGAGGCGACGCTTACTGGAGATGGATTACCGCCATTGAAGTATGGAACAATCAATGACAAGGTCCCTGATGATTGGGAGAGTGCTTCATATGATCGGTTAGGCAACTTTTACTGTGGAAATGTAAGCATTGAAGTTCTACCAACCCCAACCTTCTCCGCTACCCTCTAAGATCCTCTACGATCCACTCTAACTTTACAATCTACCCTCTCCTCTACCTCTACCATCTACTCCACCATCTACCGTTCACCTATATCTTACTTAATTCACTGGCTAACTAGTCGTAGATGGCTTGGATGGCACCCGATGCCAACTTTTTCTCCGCCGCCTGTCCTAACGATGGACTGATGGATGTCGTTTTCAACGACGGTGATATCTCGGCAGCCAAGTACGTGGAACTTCTAACGTCGGTTGAGACTGGCCACTTCTTCGACAACCCTCATGTTACGTATCGGAAAGTTTCCGCGTACCGTTTCACCCCTCGCAATCAAGAAAACGGATACATCAGCATCGATGGTGAGCACGTTCCATTCGAACCCTTCCAAGTCGAGATCCATCAAGCACTCGGCACTGTATTGTCCAGAAACGGGAAGTATGAAGCAGAAGGCCCGTTGGGATGGGAGAAGGCCAGCGCATAAGCTCGAATAGTAGACTAGGAGGTATAGAAGTCCGAAGCGAATTAGGGGGAGCGCATAAGCTCAAAAAGCGAATTAAGGGGAGAAGTAATGTTCGTACGTTTTGATACCCCAATAGTAATATAAGCGCAAACTTGTTCTATAGAACTAGGCGAAACCCATGCTGTGATTCATGTATATTGCTGTCGCCTTTTTAGGGGACATCCTGGCTCGTTCCTTAGGTAGTCTGTAAATTGGAAATAAGGAGGTATATTCCCAGTCCCTAGGTAGGTATCCCATCTATCAATACGCCCAAACTCCATTGCAATTGATGTGAATAATGCGACAGTGAAGAAATATCTCGTGCTGCTTAATCTTTGAATCCATCCCAGCTACCCCGGCCATCACTGTCGTCGTCGGCCATCTCGCGGTCTGACGAAGCTGTGTTATTCCACGGTAGTCGATCATCAGTCAACGACTCCCTAGCCCTCATCCGCACAGGTTTGCAGGTAGATTTGGTCTGCACCTCCACGATCTCCCGTATCCTGTCCAGGAATTGCACTCTCCCACTCTTGTCTTCAACGCTATCGTCCTCGCTTTCTTGGTCAAGCAGCTCAAGCTTCTCCATTTCGTCAACCCATATATCGATAACGTGTAGTCGCAAACCGACGGGAACTTTAGATAGATTGCCTTTTGATTCGAGTGGCCATTCCTGCAATAACCGTAACATACTGTCTGCGCGAGCTCCGGTCCAAGCCCCGTCTTTCTTCCCTCTCTTCCCATCCCCCACCCACGCCAGACTAGCACCAAATATGCGTCGTACCAGCAGGAGAAACTTTTCCATGCGCAACACATCGATAGACGTCCACTCACGAGAGAGGGTAGCCCAAAAGGCGCGAAGGAAGGGGATCACGGCGGCGCCTTCGTCATCGTTCGGCGTGGGTAGAACGGATAAGAGTTCGGCTAATTCGGTGCACAGGTTCTGCTGCGGGATAGGTCGGTCGCACATCCAGACGCTGTAGAAGAGGCCCTTCCATAGCTTCATGTAATCGAGGTCCGTCAACTTTCGTGCGGTGGCCGGTGCCGAGAGGAACGTGCGGAGGGTACTGAGCGCCGAGGTACGTATTTTTCTGTCTGTTCATTATGAATCAACGGTAAGCTTTCAACACAACAATTGCGGGATGCTCGGGCAAATGAATAAGACAGTAACGAACCACTGGACGCGAGGTGCTTGATGAAGGGTATATTCCCTTGGTCGGCCGCCATTTTGGGATAATTGCCGTCGAGGCGGTTGGGCTGTTATATGGAGGAGGTTGATTCAGACGCTTTCGAATTCAAATTTTGTGTAAAGCGAGTATACGACGTCTTTCTAATGCAGCTTGAACTTCGTGCCACTGTTGCGAATGAGGCCGGGGACGATATTTTTTGGCCGATAAAAAAAATTAGACCCTGTCCCGCCTCGCCCGCCTCAGCATGCAGATTAATCCCTGTCAGGCCCACTGTGCGGGGCATCGGATCCGTTCCAGGGACCTGGGACACCCCCCGCATTCTGCAAACCCCTCTAGTTTCCTATGTGCTCTCATTGACACTCCAACTAAGGATGAATACATTGAGAGCACACAAGAGAGTACGCAATATCATTCTTAGGTCATGACCTATTCATTTTCAAGTACGCGATATACAAGAATGCCACAGCGTCAAATCCAGACTAGACAATCCGATATAAAGATAGCGCTCCAGAACAAGACAGCAAAGTTCCACGAAAGATGCCAACCCTCCAGCATAAAATTATGATGAATTCATTAGGATTCCTTAGGTATGTGTGCAGTCGCTTGCATACTTGATTCATCAGATGTAAAAACCGCCGGAGTTCTATGAGAATTAGTCAAAATTCTTAAAACAAGACAGGTAGGTAACTTGAAGTATTGCTTACTGCGCTTCACCTTCGGCCTCTCTAGCCAGAGCCTGAGATTCTCTAGCCTCAGATTCTCTATCCTGAGATTCTCTAGTCTCAGCTTCTCTAATCCGAGCCTCTGTAGCCGGAGCCTCAGCTTCTCTAGCCTGAGCTTCTTTAGCCAGATATTTTTGAAATTGAGCTTCTCTAGCCCGAGCCTCAGCTTCTCTAGCTTGGGCTTCTCTAATCCGAGCCTCTCTAGCCTCTCTAGCCAGAACCTTTCTAGCCTGAGCAGCCCGACGTCTTTGTCTTTCTCGTCTTTCAGTGAGAACGTAGTGACAACCCCACAATGGGATAGATGCAATAGCACTACAGAATAGACCAAGGCAGTTTCCCGCTGGGAATTCCTCGTCGATGGCGTTGAAGTACTGCCACCAGTTCCAGTTGCAGTAGGCCGTTAGACATACCAAGACGACGGCGGTAATCCTAAAAGCATAGTTTACAAAGAACAAAAAGAAGTTGTAGACGGCGTAGATGCAATGCATTTTCGAGAAACCTGGCTTGCTCGTAGAATAAGAGACGAAATAGCCCAATTGGAAATCAATGACCTCGAAGACCGCGAGTACGATCAGATAAGCCAAAACTTTGTTTGCGGTGGCCAAATCGGACTCCATGCCATGGCCGATGAAGTATGGACGCAGATGGCCAGAGGTAAACGTGGCGAAGTATATGTATGCTCCGAGTTGGCATGCGAAAAGAAGGAAGTCGGTAATGTACGAAATTCGGTGTGACCTGATACTAGATATGTCTCTTGGAAGCGGCATCCTGTAGCTTGCGTATGACAGAACGGAATTCGGGTTAGATGATTAAATACTGCATCTGCGAGGGAAGGTTGCTGGAGATTCTCAAATCAATGAAGAATGCTTGTGTTATCGGGGTTTTATCAAGTCAAGGAATAAGTACGCGAAGCACTCGGACTGCAAACTCAAAATCTTGAGGATGCCTACCTAGGTAGTTATAGAAAAAATAGGACGAAATTGAAGGGTTAATGATTCAAAAAGGGGGCTGTTTGTGTGATGAGCCCCTTAAACCACGAAGGCAATCATAGATCAGATGAGTGGCACGAAATACACATGAGTGTTCGTGAGTAAAAAAAACGAGACGAAGAGCTAATTAAGACATCTTCCCAATGGATCACTCATTTATTCATCTTATCTTGTTATGTGTCGTTCGTCTACTATGTGAAGCTGAGCCACGTTCTAATCAACATGGGAGTACGCGAAGCTGTACCCCTAATCAGGTTGAGGCCCCCAAATCCTAGCCCCTGACAATCGGTCGGCCGGGTAAGAGATCGTGACTCACAATGACAATCAAGATTAAGTCACCTTTCCTTTTACCCGGTTAATCATAAGAGGCGAGTTTCTATTGTAACTCATTACAAGTTGTGTAGGTACCTAATTTACATGAAGTAGGATGGAGTGAGGTACCCAATTCGAAAACCTTCAAGTCCTTTACACGTCAGTGTTGTAGCATAATCCTGTGACTCGAACTGACTACATGTATCCAGACTGCGCCCACTGAGCTTGTACCGCCGCCATTCGATTATCATCGCAAAACCTAAGAAAACGTAATCCAAACCTCAAACATCTGCCATACCAACGTACTTCCTGGTGAAGCTGGTGTGAAGACGGTGATTTTGCCAGATTCGGGATCCCTTTTCTGAGTTCTGTCCAGCAGCTTAGACTTGACTTCCACATTCTTGACTTTTCCCTTCCAGCTTTCTCCTCCGCAGACTTCCTCCCACAACTTCTTCCAGGTCTGTTCATCGTGTCGGTATTTGTGAGTATAGTCCTGCGAGGCAATATGTCGTTGATAAGGACCGGGAGTAGTAGATCCGACTTGCGACCCCAATAACAAGACTGGGCTGCCGGTGTCTTTCCTCAGGAGCCGCAAGCAACGGTCCGCAACGACCTTCTGATCTGCCAGGGAGAACAGATGAAACACGGCCGTCATGTGCAATATCGTGACTTTATCGTCGAGCAGCCTCAGTTTATCTTCAGGCGAGTCGGATAGCAGGTTCCCGGGGCATAAGAAGTGGTCATTCGGTAACTTGTGCGCATCGTTGAACAGCTTGAAGCCAAGCTCGATAAACTTGGGTTCGATATCACTAGCCCACAGTCGATTGACCAGAGCACCATCATAGACGAGCTTTCGGAGATCTTGACCGAAGCAGGTTCCCAAGTCTAGAAACAGTGGCTCAACTTTGCCATTCGAGACGGGCTGCTTCAACGGAAGCAACACGTGGTCCTGATAGGCGAAGTGTGCTGATAGATCGAATTCGATGAACCGGAACATTCCAATGCATGGGTATGGAAAGGCCGTGTATGCTTCGTTTCGTAACTTGAGCACATGTTCAACCTGTTCATCCTCCGGTATATCGGAGTAGGTAGTGAGAACATTCTTGAGAGCGTTTGGTAGCGTCTCTAACGTCTCTTGGAACCGTAGAGGATTCGTTGGGGCTGTCTGGGTTGTGTCTGCCATTGTTATTGATGAGATGGAAGTTGATTATGAGAAGCACGAATTTAAAACTCAACAGGAGAGCAGACCACCGCGTTAATAAATGATGCAATTGAGGAGTTAAGCTAGACTACCATCGGTTACCGGACGGAGCCGGGAGGTAATCTAATACGCCGTGATGTCCGATCCTTCATAGACCCGCCGGCGGTAATTAGCCGGCAATTGGGGGCCACAGCTCGAGCAAATGGGATTAAGGCATAATTCCGTTACGGCTCCGAAGATTGTATAGTCGTATTTCATTAGTGTTTGAGAGTATGTTTCCCGTCATTGCATTTGAGGTGAATGGACACTGTCTCAATCCTTCTCCCAAGGCTACAGCGATGGGCGGTTTTACCTAGGTAGAATCACTTCATAACGAGCCGCTAGACAAGATAGATTAACATACTAAGTGACCCAGAGTTAATGCGATGGTCAATTGAGCCTGTAGAGAAGCTGTGGCTTTTTGACCCCCTGAATACTGCAGGCAGTCCGAGTTGCTGAGAGGAAGACAGGAAAATCAGTGATATCTCAATGGCTGCTCAGTATCGTACTAGCCCTTATATGAATCCGATCCCAAGGGGATAGGCTTGGATGAACTACTCTTGGTGAACCTAGTCCAGGTCTTTATGAAAGTCTTGGGTAGGCAGTTACAATAGCGACAGTTACTGGGGCGTGATAGTCTTGTTTCTTCATATTTCTATTCTTCAGCTTTTCTTCCACCCTTGCCTCCACGCATCATTGATTGCCTTCGAAGTGGAGTTGTTCTGGAGAATAGTGCTACCTTATTTCACCCCTAATAGTTGATTCTACCTTAGAAATCATCCCGTTGCGATTTATGGCTATGACAGCTGGCATCTAAGGACGTACACCACGAAGGGTACCCCTAAGCACGTCATAACTCAATAAAAAGTGACGGGTCTAGTGAAAGTGCTGTACTTCAAGAAGAGCATTTACTGAATGTTCTTGTCCTTCAACACCTTGCAGAACTTCTTGTGTTCCTTCTCGTTCCAGGCCTTAGCTTGACAGTCCTAGATAGTTACTAATTAGCATCATGATCCCTTAGTAAAATCTAATTAGGACGAACTACATACCTTGTTGCAGTAATGGAAGAGCATGCATCCGGCACACTTATTGAGGCCTTCCTTTGCCTCGTCGCAACTGTGGCATCGTCGTGGGAGATCTTCATTAGGCGTATACGCGATGACTTGTTCGTTCATCTTGATAACATCCTTGAATCCGAGCGGAATTATCTATGATAGTAAGTATATCACAGGAGAGTTGAGATCCGTCGAGTACATACCAGTACCTTGTCAGACTCCTCAACTCTCACGCCAGCAGTCCCATCTAAGAAGCCATGTTGCCGAGGATAGAATATTGCGATGGTGTTGCCGATCTTGAAGTTCTTTAGGATACGAGACATGTCCTTTTCGTCATCCGAATAGAAGGCTACCACGAACGGCTGGCCTAAGTGGTCCTTGGCTACGATCCGTGGGCGGAG
Organism: Hypoxylon perforatum; assembly: GCA_028571165.1. Lineage (NCBI taxonomy): Eukaryota > Fungi > Ascomycota > Sordariomycetes > Xylariales > Hypoxylaceae > Hypoxylon > Hypoxylon perforatum. Next base: position 28,695 of record JAOXNQ010000362.1, read on the forward strand.
AAAAGTATCGGCTTGCATAATATCTCCAAGGAGACACCAATGCTTGCGGTTCATCCCGGGATGTCGTGGATTGTTATATCGACTGTCGATGACGTTCTCTACGGGACAATCGTGAAAGGCAAGGAAGAATTCGTGGTCCTTGAAGGACTGGGGTTTCTCCTGTTGATCCATGGGATAGAACGATACCTAGCGGTTGAAGAAGCTAGATACTACGATTGGAAGATCTAGGTGAGCGGTCCCTAGGCCTTCAATTTGCTAGATTAGCAAGAAGAAAGCTAGAAGGGACTGCGGAAGGTGGAAGGTATCAAGTTGTTTGCTGCAAACGAAACGAGTAAACGAGAAATGAGACGACCTTGGAAGTCACGCATGCACGACTCCACCCGAGATGCGGGAGCCCATTAACTTTACAATCGGGTATTGACAGGATCCCCAAGTTCACAGCTATATGACTCCATAATGACTGCCGCTGTGTTGGTCGACTTGTTGAGCCAACTCGTTTAATCAAGGTGAGCTACGGTAGGCAGTGCCAAGGTGCCTACGTAGGTACTTAGGTACATGCTAGGTACCTGCCTACCCACGCGTAGGTGCCTAAGTTACTGCTATAGGGCAGTTATCGGCGCTAATTCAGAAGCCCCTCTACGCGCGGACCTCCCCTCTAGGTACCTCATACGCTGTAATGCGCCGCGTAAATCGCGTCGACTCTTCTTTTATGAACCTACCAAGGCTTTTCTCATCTTCTCGTCAACACCGTTACAAGGCTACTCAATTTGCTGCGTACTACCAAACTTCTTTTGGTCCGAATCATGGAACCACACCTCAAAATACTTGATTTTCGGTAACAGGCCAGTTTCTAAACCGATACGCGATGGAACAGGCTACAAAGCAGCATTTCTTCCACCACGGCGAACCTGTTAGCTAACCCACTCCTGTAACGATGGTGAACAATGATGAATATTCCTACTAACCACATAGAACGAATTAGGGCCTCGAAGCTGAAAAGCAAAAATGTCACTTCTGCCAGATTCGTTCGTTTGCGACACGAGCGCGGTTCCCCGTTACCATTGTCAACACCGAAGACGACGTTGCGCTCGATCCTCACTTCCGCTTTGTGGATAATTTGGTCCTCGGTAAAGGTGTAGAGCCAACTAAGGGAGAGTTCCTCACCGGCTGCGAATGTGTGGACGCGGAAGACTGCGAATACAATACGTGCACTTGCCTACAAGACGTGGACGATACCAGCAGCGACGACGAAGGGTACGGCGAGAAGCCTCGTAGAAAAGTCTACGCTTACCATTCCCACGGCACAAAGATCGGTCATCTACGTTCCAAGATCCTTTCCTCTCGTAACCCGATATACGAATGTCACGAAAGTTGCGCGTGCGGACCCGACTGTCCTAACCGAGTCGTAGAGAGAGGTCGTAGGATACCGCTGCAGATATTTCGAACGGAGAATCGCGGCTGGGGTGTACGGAGCACAGTCGACATCAAGAAGGGTCAATTCGTCGACAGATACATGGGCGAGATCATTACGGCGCAGGAGGCCAATCGAAGACGGGCCAAGTCCCACATCGCACAGCGTAAGGACGTGTACCTCTTCGCACTCGACAAATTTTCGGATCCCGAATCGTTCGACGATCGTTTACGCGGGCCGCCGTTAGAAGTGGACGGGGAATTTATGTCGGGCCCGACTCGATTCGTAAACCACTCTTGCGAACCGAATATGCGCATATTTGCACGAGTAGGCGATCATGCTGATAAGCATCTGCATGACTTGGCATTGTTTGCTATCAGGGACATACCGAGGGGGGAAGAGTTAACGTTTGATTATGTGGATGGGATTGATGATTCGGAGAACGATGCTCTAGATCCGGAGAAGCGCAAGGACATGACGCGCTGCTTATGTGGAAGTAAGAGCTGTAGAGGGTTTCTCTGGTAAGGTATGGAATATTGAGGTGGTGCGCATCGCATCGCATCAATTGAGCGAATGGCTCCATGTATTAGTAGGTTGCCTGCTTTGATGTTCATGTCGCAGGCAATGTAACGCCGGTCCATTGGATCGCACGTACGACTCTCGGGTTAATGACAAGCTGTGAAACCAATGGGAACATGACATCTTCGAAGCTTGGCTGGATAGGTATAACATGATACAGCAAGGTACCTCGTATACCTCCGCCTCTACACCGTGCCAATGACGCTGACAGGGTAAACTCAGAGATACGCTGTGCGTCCCACCCTGCTGTATGGTAAGTCAGACCCAGCTGTAATGTTCGGTTGTACATTCAGGATGCGTTCGCATATTTCGTGATCGTTGTTGTTGTTAGATACTTCATGAATAGGGAATAGTAGGGGGGGTTTGCATGTGATGATGAGCTTATTTAATGCCACCAATACCCTGCGGATGAAGGCTTGGTGTACCTGTAGCGTTCCCTGTAGCGTATTCTTAGCTTTCGTCTTGGCTGCTAAGAGTGCTAAGAGTGCTAAGAGGCGGAGGTCATCCTTGCCGTACCACTACTGCATTTTATTCCGAAAAAGGAAACCATCCATGTTAGATCTTGGCTGCTGCCATTCGCTACTCTAAGCCTCACTCCAACGACCAGCGAATAATTCATCCTGGCCTAACGCCGGCTTATCACGACGATTGAGCGAGGCTGGACTTCAGACAAAGGAGGAAAGCAAAGATAGGACAGCATCTTGACAATGCGCTGAAAAGCCTCGTCTACCCTGGGTCTACCCAATTATTTTTTGCTCGACACCTCCAAGATCTTACTCCAAGATCTTAGAAGCAATGGTAGTGATCCCGATCTCTTCTAACCTCTGTCCTCGAGCGCGATTGAAACCGCTAGCTACTTATTACATACAGCCAGTGCTTCTTACCTACTGACCCTCAACTAATCGTCTTCGTAGGGCTGTTGCTTCTCGCGATCCACCGGCCCCAATGCGCCGTACCCCGGCGGCAGCGCAGCGTCCCCCTCCGCGCGCGCCATCAACTCGCCGCCGCAGCTCCATCACATCGCCACCGACGACAGCGCGCTCGCTTCCCGAGCCGTCTCTCGTTCCCACCAGCCCCCACAGTCGCCGCATTCGCAGCAGTCCCACTCCCTCCACCACCACCACCGAATACACGCCAGCCAGCCCCCGTTGTCGCAACACATAGATAAGCCTCTACGACGCCACGAATGGGTCGCCCGTGATCGTTCTTGGACGCGCGCCGAACTGGACACGGAACGGGCCGATTTCTTCGACACCAGAGTTACCGGGCGATCTGAAGTATGGCAGGTCGTAAAAGCGGCACTCGAAGTCTTATGGGAGGCGGATCTGAGTAGGGCCAGCGGAGAGGAAGCGCCGGATGACGATGGGGCGGGCGGTTTGGCTACGGCGCAGAGCATATTGAAGGCGGCCGAGGTGACGTTGCCGACGGGTGATTTGTCGAATGGAGTATACGACTCGTTGGGCAATTATTACGCGCTCCCGGAATGGATTGTCTGCGACCCCGTAAACGTAGCCGAGGATGGTGGTGCGAAGAGGGGCAAAGGCGGCGCTGGTCGAACAGGCGACGATGATCTGACGGGCGAAGAGGATACCGCAGAAGAGTTGGACGAAGACGAAGACGAGGCCATCCGACGCAGGGAAGAGAAGGGCAAGGGTGTGGCAAACGTAAGAGCCATGGTGAAAGTTCGCGCCAGACTCAGCGAGAACCTACCAGACGTCATTATCAGTACGAGCCCGGACGAGAGCGTAAGGAGCGTTGCTAGGAAGGTAGCTGAGGAATCAGGGGTAAGTTGTCCTTATGTCTATGGCTAAAACGGGTCATTTTCTAACATTCATACCAGCTACCGTCGACGAAACGTGTCCGAATAGCATACATGGGCAAGATTCTTAAAGAGAACTCGTCCCTACAGAACCAAAACTGGAAGAAGGGCCATGTGGTGAACGCGCTGGTATTTAACCGGTAGCAACAGTTGCCAGCGCCATATTCTTTCCTAAATCACGATCCCTCATCTGACTTCCCTTCGCCACGATGTACACCTTGGATACAATCCCATCGCGAAGTGGGTTTGGGCTATATATCTTAAGTCTCATGTAGATGACTAAGCTTGTTTGGCATCAGGCCAAGTCGAATAACTGAAATTCGTCGGAACAGCCTTGGAAGCACGGTGGGACGACACAAACTCTCCGATAGCCATTATACATACATCTGCGACTCATTCCAACCTTACATTTATCTATTCCTAATTGCCTTGATCGGTTTTCAAGCTGGTATACGGACTCTCCATGCTGTACGCAGATTACGACCTATGCATCAGATTCTGGACAATACCCCTTTTCATTATCGCCCGTCGTATCAGCATTGGGCGGGCTAGGCGTTTACTGGGGCCGTGGTAGTCATTTTGCGATTGATTAGTTGATTCATTGGTGAATGAATACAAGCAAATTTTGCTCAGCTAGCTTTTTTTAATATCATGATAAGACTGTCTATAATAACCTCCCAACATAGCCTGGGAGCCCCTTTAAGCTAAGAAATACTACTTGTAAATTACCAGCCTCACCTCCATCTAGCTACAAGGATCAATATGAGAAGAAGGACATACGATCTGTTGTATGTACGTGGTAGTATTTTCTCAGACCTCGCAATGCCAAAGGGGGGATAATAACTTCTTCAATCTGAGCTCCCTACGGCCATTACTGCCTAAATACGACCTTGAGAAAAAGTATTGTGAAGCCTTAATTTCACTGGTTAGCCCACGAGGCTCTGCCGTAGAAGCCTTTGGTATGGTTCCGCTGCAAGTCCCATTTGGAGAGGCCACCAACTTAGCGATGATGATCACAGAAGTGTAAAAACATGACAGAATGCACATTTAGCCAGGCTCCGATATCAAAGAGTTGTTTATGGGATGTAATGAAATAGATTGGTAGTTGTATGTCATAGTAAAATCGATTATAGCGCTGTATCTACCGGGCAATATCATTCATTATAACAGGGCCAGCCCCTTTTTAGGGGGTTATGTAAGCTGGTGATTCTCCTGATCAAGCTTCGATTCGCAGAAGACGCAGTATTCCCTAGTTTACTTATATATGAGAGATTTCTTAAAGGTGGAGTATTGTGACGCCTATGAGCGAGAATGATTTCATTGATAGCACCATGAAAGAGTACCCGGGACTGCTGAATCGAGAATTAGAAATTGACCATAATAATCCCAATAAATTTTGCAATCGTATGATGCTCACCTATTACTAGATAATACCGGATATATTGGGCCTCTCTGAAGCAAGAAGCGAGACTGTTCGGCGAAAGAAACTTAACTTAGGGAGGATCCTATCAAGGCACCACCTCGTTCCCTCAAATCCAAGCGGTATATTCCATTCAATAGGCCAACGATCCTCGGGGTCTGTCTCCTTCTGGAAGTCGAACCAACGTGCCCCTTCATTACATTGTTTCAATGGTAACCCTTTAAACTTGGAATGCAGGGCTCGAACGGAATGGTGATCGTTACTCAATAGCATCGCGTCCCTCAAACTATAAGCGACCTCTCTGACCGTGCCATCATCTTCGCCATGCTTAGCCATCAATGCAGTGAATATGCGATGTAAGGGTACTCTCGCTTTGTCAGTGTAGCCCTGCCTCAGCCAGACCAACGCGAGGTTGAACTCCGCTCTAATAACCTCAGCGTGGTCGGGGTTTTGACTGAACCGCTTCCTTCGGAGATCTAACTCATTTGTATATATTGCTTCAGCTTCACGAGGAGGACCTGGACGAGGGATTTCTGCGTTTATCGCAGCTAACTTAGTACGCATTTCAGCAATAATATTATGTAAAAGGTTCTTAAGAATGGACCGTGATAGAGCTACCCTCAAAGCTTAATTAACTTGAATTTCTCGACGGCATCCATCAGCACTGGCTCAGTCGCTACCTCATGCGCACTGTGACCAGCATCGGCGATGACTTTGTACTCGACGTTCTTGTTATCCTTCCCGCCGAGCGCCTTGTACAGATCCCAGCTTGTCTTGGCAGGGCACACGACGTCGTACCGCCCCTGGACGATGACGATGGGTAGATGCTTGATCTTGTGTGCATCCTCGATCAACTGACCATCCCTCATCCATCCGCCATTGACGAAGTAGTGAGACTCGATTCTCGCGAAAGCGAGAGCCCTAAGTTAGGTAGTCAGAGACGATACTGCCATTGATGTAGAGAGAGAACTGCCATTGATGTAGAGAGAGATACTGACCACTTCGGATCGTCTGCCTTGGCGATGTAGGCCGGATCTACCTTCAACTTGGCCGTGGACTGTTCCCAGCGACTCCAGGCGTCGGCACTGTGTATTGTTAACTGGTCGAATGTCATCTGAGAGTAAAGCGCATTCACACACCATCTGAGCCTCTCCTCCTCGTTCTCTCCGGTCAGTCGCTTGTAATATGCCTGCATCATATCACCTCTTTCGCTCTTAGGAATGACGGCCTCATAGTCATCAAAGAAGTCGGCAAACAGAAAGTTGGCTCCCTTCTGGTAGAACCACAGCAGCTCCTCTCTTCGTAGGGTGAAGATACCCCTGAGGATCAGCCCAAGGCAGCGATCAGGATGCGTCTCCGAGTAGGCGAGCGACAGTGTCGAACCCCACGATCCTCCAAAGACGATCCACTTATCGATGCCGAAGTGCTCTCGCAGCTTCTCCATGTCCTCTACGAGATGCCAGGTCGTGTTGTCCTCCAGCGAGGCGTGCGGGGTAGATTTTCCCGAGCCTCGCTGGTCAAACAGCACGATGCGGTAGTGAGAGGGATCAAAGTACTGGCTGTAATCGTTCAATTGATGGTCTTGGGTTAGGGTTAGATTCTTACCTGGATGATTCCTCGATTCCTGATCCGGGGCCACCGTGGAGGAAAACTACGGGTACGCCAGTGGGGAGGCCGCATTCTTCCCAGTAGATGGAATGGACAGGGGACACTCGAAGGTGACCAGAGCGATTCGGTTCCATCTTGGGGTAAATCGGAGCCATATTGTAGTGTTTCTGTGACGGCGACTATATCATAAGCTTCTGAATGAGGGCCGGGAGTTTGTCTTCAAGACATGTAGTCGCTATAAGCAACTAAGCTGCTAAAGCCCTGCAGCTAAGTTTAGGCTCGTCTTGCGACCGATCGCCTGGGCACCTCGCTAACTACAAACCCGCGGGCATCTCTGCCTGGGTTTTGGGGTAGTGGAGTTGGCGGGTCCTCTGCAAACTACTGCAGCTAGTTGGAACTGGTTGGGGTAAGTGCGGGTACAGCCGGGGCTATTTACTGCAGGAGGACCAGCTGTTACGTTGAAATCATTTTAACCCTAACATCCATTATTTAACATTGATCTATCTTGCTGAGATTTTATGTCGCCGTCGATCAAACTAGAATAAACCATGTTCTACCGTCTCCGGGGAAACTCTATAAAATACCTCTGTTAGACTCTGTTAGACGCTGTGTTAGACGCAGGTGGTCGGTCTCTTTTGCTTCCAGCGCTATCTGTCGTCCTGAGCTCGATATAATTCGATCTGTCCCCCCTCTGATTGCTAGGCGGTATTGACAAGGAGGCTACTTTCGATCGGCTCGGCCGCGACTGCTTCGACAGGACATACTGCGAAATCATGTTGGTATCGCTGGATCGTTCCAGGCCGCCTTGCAAGGACCTGATGAAGGGCCAGAAGTAGACAACGCACACAGCTAAGAAGCTGAGGAACTGGACCACCTGGACGCAGATGGAGTAGGGGAACACATGGAGCGTGTAGTTGGGATCCGGAAGCCGTGGGATGTAGACGATCTGGCAAATTGTAGCGGGGATGATTCTTTCCCGCGTCAGCACGAGGATGCCACAAGTATGTTGGTGATACTAACAGTGCTCGAGTACAGTAGAATAACATTACACTTAAGCGCTCTCCCAACACCATGTTCAAGGGGTATATTACCATCAGGGGCAGAGCTACCAAGGCCGCGTCGATGATAATGCTCATGACGCACATGAACGTCAAGAATGCATGCTACAAGTGCGAGTGTGAGTATCATGTCTTCTCCAGAGGTTATATCGCAGTACCTGGTCAATACAGTGGTTATCTTGCTGCATCCACGGCCCCTTGATCCCGCACTGGAATGCTGTTGCAAAAAGGCACACCACCATCCACAATCCGATGATCCAAGCAATGATGCGTGCGAAGAGTCGATGTATGTCATTGGGCGAGAGAATAAAGATGTTCCGGCAAGAGGAAAGCTTGGCCATGGAAAGAGACAGGATGAAGAGAATATCCCTTGCATATTGAGCCTTCGCGGAAGAGGTAAGCTTTCGCGGAAAAGGTCTGATAATAACGGATTCTATGCAAATATATCATACCTTGAGGCCTCCAACCAGCTCGTCTGTGGTGATTTGGTTGATATCGTTCCCTAGAATATTGCTTGCTGGTATCACCATCGTGACTGACTCAGCGACCGCAAATAGCTGAACCAAGATATAAGCAGACTTCTAGTTTTCGAGAACGGGAAAAATAAACTACGAAACATACGAATGCAGATAGAAAGAGCAAATCTTCTAGCGAAACGGGCATCCTCCCCTTGACGAGGATATTTGTGAAGAGTCGGAAAGAGAGCACTAATGTGGTGAAGGCAAGGAGCAAATATGTCACTATCTGTAACATAGGATTGAGGTGTGATTCAGTAATTGTGATCCTATTCGATGCAGAGCTACTAGAACCACCAGTAGTGGACGACATTGTCAAGAATCGATGAGCACCCGAGCCTCAGGTGGAGAAGGCAGGTCAGAGCATAACACGGTAGCGGAAGTAGAGAAGAGGCACGTTGAACTTTACTACGGGTTCAAAATACATAATATATCCAGCCAGTGCCGGTCCTATGTTGTAATTTTGCTTGCGACCGCAGTATGTGGCTTGATCTTCAATGCTTACTGCTTGATTTAATCTGAGTACATGGCGGTCGGTGCTTGGTGCTTGGTGCTTGGCAGCTCTCCATGATAAGGCTAGAGGTGTGCACCGGGGCTCGTTCAAGGGGTTACAGCTTGCGCGTTCAAGGCGATACAGCTTGCGAAGCACGCATTTATGCAAGGGATGTCGTAAAATTAGCTCATCAAAGGCTGTCGAAATGGAAAAATTATTAAACATGCTGACAGCTTATATGCATGTGTTTGGTTGGAAGAGGTATTGCAGTCAAGCCTGGAGTTGCAGTCACAGATTTTGTAAAGGCTTGGAGGCCAATCCTCTTGCGCCAGTGTCGTATTACATGATGCTGTATCACCAATATTTGGGGGGTTCATGTTCGGGGATCGGGGATGAGTGGTCAGAGCCATTTACCGGCAGAAATCTTATCTGAGCCCTGCGCCCGCTTCGTAAGTGTGCAACCAATACTGTTACATTTGGCTCGTCTTTCCCATTCCTACAGATAAAATCTTTTTCTCCGATGTCCTTGTGAAAGTAGATCGCCATCTTTTTATAGGGGCAGGGCTGGGAGCTGCGGTGACGGCAGATGCAACCATTAGCGTACCACTGTCTCGGTGACACCCCCCTCATCCCTCATCCTGGCTGACATGCATGAGTAGCGGTAGCCAACATGCATGAGCAGCGGTAGCCAAATTTTCTGCTCGAATCTCCCATTTTCGATCCATCGATACCTAAAGCACCCGGCTAACCTGCTAAGCATGCCTTTTCTTCAATTGTCATTTCTGCATGACAGATTTTCCATCTTTTCTCGACGTCTTAAGGCCAATCAAAATAGCACAGAACCGACTAGGGAGATATTTTACGACCAACTCATCAATTGCGGTTGTGATTGCGATTGCGATTGCGGAGCGATGGCTTCCAATCATGGCCACATCGAGCTCAAGAGCAGTGACGAAACCAACGACGAAAATACGGTCGAAACTACCGTCGACACTACTGTCGTGCGCAGTGTAACGAAGCCTCGTGGGTTTCGGGTTGCGAACGACGATGTTACGCTGAGACGACTGGGTAAACGGCCATTGCTCACTCGTAGCTTTGGGTTCATGTCCATTCTTGGCCTGTCTTGCTCCGCACTCTCGTCATGGGAGGCAATTCTCAACACCTCCGTCCCGGCTCTTCTCGAAGGCGGCCCGGGAGCTGTAGTATGGTCCTTTATTATCGGCTGGGTCGGGACAATCTCTGTCACAGCAACGCTAGGCGAGATGTCATCAATGGCACCTACCGCCGGTGGACAGTGTACGGTGAAGCCCGAAGCCCGAATTCGAGTACTAACTAACCTCGCTGATTGTCTTGTTCTGCAGACCATTGGATTGCCATGCTCTGTCCTAAGCGATATATCAGCTTCCTAAGTTATACCGCAGCGTGGATGACAGCACTCAATTGGCAAGCTCTCTCTATTGCCAGTGCCTATGGATCCGCGACAGTTCTCCAAGGCATCATCGTCCTCGCACGACCGTCCTACGTGCCATTGGCATGGCATACGATTCTTATCATGTGGGGTTGGGCGCTGTTCGCCACCTCGATCAACTTGACTACCGGCCGCCTGATCGCGAGATTCGAAGCCGTGACCCTCGTGCTCCACCTCGTAGGGTTTTTTGGTGTCCTGATACCATTAGTCTATCTCGCGCCCCACAACAGTGCCGCCTTCGTATTCGAGACGTTTTATAACAACGGAGGATGGCCTAATATGGGGTTAGCATTCCTCGTAGGGCTCCCTCCCGTCACGGCTTCGCTTGTAGGTGCCGACTGTGCTGTACATATGGCGGAAGAGATCCAAGCGGCCGCCATCGTAGTACCGCGGTCCATGATGTACACCATTTACATCAACGGCTCACTGGCCTTCGCCACCATCGTCGCCCTTCTGTTCTGCATCACAGATCTAGACGCCGCCGTAGCGGCCCAGCAAACTATGTTCTATCCTTGGCTGCAGATTTTCCAGTCTGGTGTCAATTCGACAACCGGTGCCTGTCTGATGGCGGGTATCATCTTCACGCTGCAGGTGCTGAGTACTGTGGGCACGTACGCCTGTGCTTCGCGTTCCATGTGGTCCTTCGCCCGAGATAAGGGAATGCCCGGCAGCAAATACTTGGTGAGGGTAAGAAAAAAAATCTCATCCCGCAACGGGTCGTCGGTAGGCTAACTGTCTGATCAGATAACGGGAAACAACCTGCCAACGAACACCATCATCGCCAGCATGTTCATTACCGTCATACTGTCTTTGCTTGTTCTGGCATCAAATGTTGCGCTGGCAGCCATTACTTCACTTTTCGTGGCAGCCACATCCACCACGTATCTCATGTCGTGTACCCTGCTCTTATGGCGCCGCTGCACCGGCGGGATTCGACCATACGAGTCAGGTTCCGGTGGCATTCATGCAGGTCCCGAATGGGGGCCCTGGAAACTTCGTGAGCCTTTTGGAACCATCAATAATGGGATTGCTTGCGTGTGGAACCTCTTCCTGCTTTTCTGGTCATTCTGGCCTCAGCAAAACCACCCGACTCTCGACACTGTGAACTGGAGTGTTCTGGTTTTTGGTACCGTCCTCGTGGGTAGTGTGTTTTGGTATGCTGTACGGGCAAGACATTACTTCAAGGGACCTATTAAAGAGGCTTGATTCAGTTCCTATAAATTTGATCAATACGCAAAAAAGAACATACAAACAGCATATATAGCTAGCCCAGAGCTAATAAATCCAAAAGCAACCTAGTTAAGGACGTTATTCTTTATTCCATTCAACAGGCCCAAGATCAGGATTCTGTCTCTGATGGTCGAACCAATTTGCGCCTTCATTACATTGTATTAATGGTAAGCTTTTCAAAGCCTTTACACCTAATTACGCGGCAGGACTCTTTGCAAGATCCCCCCAAGCGTCATCCTGGTGTTCAGCGTATAATCTCCAGAACACCCATTTCTCATCATCTTGGCTGTTGGTTTGGAAATACATGGCCGCGGCGAAAAGCGCCAGGCACTCGGGGGACGCTTGCGCCTTTGACCGGTCGCTGATTGCGAGGCTGTAACACTGGTGCGAGTTTTCTATTCGAGTCAGTCAGTCAGCAGTTCCTGTTAGGTACGGAGGAATTAGCACTTACTAGCGTGGTCGTTATCCCATGGCCTAATAGCGTGGAAGGTCTCGTGCAAAAGGATGACACTTTGACTACGAAGGCGATCTATGAGTTGGTGCTCCGTTACTTCAACTCCATCTATGACGTCCGAGGACCCAAACTCAAAGAGCCCTCCTTCTTTGCCACTTGTGCAGACGTCGATGATCAGATTCCTCGACACAGTATACACGAAAGCCCGAGCAGCTGTACATTCCGTGCCAGGTGTGCCGGGAAGAAAGTCTCCCGACCTTGCAAATCGGTATGCGTTTACGTCCGGAATCCACACCGGAACTCTGCCTTGACTCAGCTTCGCGGCATACTCGGGAACCTGCCAAATCCGAACGTCCTCGCCATCGTCATCTTTCAGAGCTTCACCCTCGGTGTTATACGCCACGTCATTGACCGACTTGTGCTCTTGATAGTTATCGCCGCAGAAGATCCACGCTTTGTCGTGGTCATAGTCCGTGCCGACCAATTTGCCGTCCAAGAAGGAGTGCGCTTCGTCGAACCACCCTAAGCTCTAATCGTTAATAAGTACTCTTTTTTTCGGTCCATGTTGATTCTAGCAAGCTCTCGTCTCGCTGTTGCTTCTCCCAGGACTTACTTTTAATCGTAGCAAGCTCATCTTTATCCTTGGGCTCATTCAAAATGACATCGTACTCGACACCTAGAAGTGCCATCAAAGTCTGGGCCGTGTTCGGAGTGTAGGCATCGAGTGCATCTAGAGCCGCCGGGATTAGGACATCTGTGACGTCGTCAATCCACTCATTGATCGCATCCATTTGCGATTCGGAGCATGCACCAGCCCCGGATGGAAAGTGGAAGTCATCTATGTTCCTAGAGGCCAATTGGGGCGGCTGGCGGACCGTGGGAAGTACATGAGCCAGATTCGTAGTCGCAAGACCCAGCAGTCCAAGGACACTATCTTTGACGGACGGCATGATACGCAGCTAGACAGGCCGGACAGGCAAACGAGCGGAAGGGATAAAGATCGAAGATGAGATGAAAGGGTGGAAGGCGATAACCCCCAGGCCATCGCGCAGTTTGCCTAGTAGATATAACTTGGGTCCTGGACCTCGGACGGCCGCGCCCAGAGCATCGTTCGACCATCTCGCTAAGAAGGAGGGAGGTTATCTCTAGGTTGCGGGACTCGGAGGATGACCTAACTAACGCTAAGCTACTTGGCTGCTCCCACCCGCCGAGATTAAGTGTTTTATACCGGTACTTTTTGTCGGGGCTGTTGTTAGTTGTGGATTCAGGCCACCCTAGACGCGGAGTGCAACACCGCGCAGACCGTGAATCCTACGCTCCACATATCCCACCTACATTCCACTGAATAGTAGGTAGTGATCAATTTAAACTCTCGTGATCGCATAACTAGCTTCGACAGGGCTATAAGATTAGTCACCCATCGGTTATGGGGCGAGGACAAAAGACCATTATTTATATCCACAACTGCATGGACTTTCGCAGACATGTCCAAAGGTCTAATAATAAAGTCGAATGATAGGCTGTTGGGTCGTCTACTAGTAGGTTTGATTCACATGGGATTTGTTTCCCACGTATTAGGAAATAGTTGCTATGCAATGCTTAAATAATTTATAACCGCAGGACTATGCCTCTGGTTCCTGCACCCTTATTCCTTATCCGCGTAACTCAACACCGTTCGTGATGTTTCGCTATAGAAAGGGACGAACTGCGGTGGCCGTCATCGCGGCATCGGCCGTATTTGCCACCCCTTCCCTCGCAGAGGTCAAGAAGGTCTTTGCTCATTACATGGTTCGTGAACACTATAACCATCCGTTCGCAACTTTCGCTGATATGATCTACCAATAGGTTGGCGATTCCACCACAGAGCATAGGCACCAGGACATCCTAGATGCAAAAGCCATGGGCTTAAATGGCTTCTCACTCAATATTGGGGATCCGACTCAAGATTTCGTCCGCTCTACTTTGAACGACATGTTCGATTTCGCGGCGTCAAACGACTTTACTCTTCACATCAGCATGGATCTCTGGGCTGCCGGTGACGCTAAGCCCAAGAGGTCTGTAGAAGATTATCATGATCTGTTTGTTGACTTCCTGGGCCACCCGGCATGGGAGATTGGCGCCAACGGTTTTCCTATGGTGACGACTTTCGCTGACGGGGGACTGCATAATGACACATGGCAAACGTGGAGGGATTCCTTCGCCAACCAAGTCTTCCTCATTCCGGACTTTGACGGGACCGAGGGTTACTACAGCGCAGGTAAGGATCCACACGGATTGCTCCAACTCATAAATATTGATTCGAGAGTCGTATCTAGATCCAGGTTGGTGGGAATATTGGGGCAATGTTGTTGATGGCCTATTCAGCTGGGAAGCGTCGTGGCCCATACGGGACGGAAAGGGGGGGAGCTTCCCAGGAGATATCAGTCCGGATGAGCCAGTGATTAAAGGGGTACTAGAACACAAGAAATATTATATGATAGGTAAGCCGCTCGTGGAGTACAAGGTCTTGGACTCCATTCTAAACAGCAGCATACAGGTCTCAGTCCGCTGCAGTACAAGAACGCGGTAAGTGACTCATCTACGAACCAACCCCTATCTTCCATGATCGTTGCTAATTTACCTAGTACTCTACGAATATTTACCGCGACGGCCAGCTTAATCTGCCGGAGCGTATGTTCGAGATTCTGAGCCACGCCAGCGACATTCAATACGTCGACGTGCTCACATGGGTAAGAAATGTCATCGCGCCTCTCATAGGTCCAAGCTTACTTAGCTATCCTCTATAGAATGACGGACCGGAGTCTCATTACATCGGAAATATCTGGCCGGAGCAGAATGAGGACGTTGCGCCAAGCTTGTACATGAAAGCCCCCCATACGGGATGGCAAGACCTAGTCGGGTCCTTCATCACCGCTTTCCGTACCTCAGTAGGCGCTTCGGCCATGCGCCCACACGGTGGCGGTACTGTCACCGGCGCTTACTGGTATCGCAGCATCCTCACGTCCACTACGTGCGACTTGGAAGCTGCTAGATACTCAACTGGCTTGGAAGACTTCTACCTTAACAAGCCTGATGGTATAGACCGGGCCGAGGACATCGCCGCGTATGCCATCGTCTTACCCGACGGAGCTTCTGGCTGGTCGCTTAAGGTTACCAGCGGCGGTCAGCAAGACACCATCACCGGCTTGAAGGCTGGTCTCAACTACGGCAATTCGCTCCTTAAGGCCGGAGTACAGCGGGCTGAGATCGTCAACGCTGCCGGTGAGACTATCGCCGTTGCTTCTGGTGGCCGATGCGTCTACGCCGATACATGCCCTGACTGCATTTATAATGTATGTTACCTGTGTCTATATTTGACTCCGAATTATCTACTGACGAAGGGATTGACAGATGAACCCCGCGGTCCTCAAGTTCGGCGACGCCAAAGATGATCAGACATGCAACGAAGTCTGTTCCGGTCCCCGAGATGGCTCCGAAGTCGTTTTCATTGACCCCAGCATCTGGTCCCAGTCGGCGCCTAATCTCGGCTGCGTTCCCCCTTGCACATTTATCCTGCCACCCGAGACGCTTGTATCAGCTACCACTATCTCTATCGCGCCGGTGACCGAGACCATGGAAGAGACCTGGCCTAGCGCAACTCGGGGCGGTACTGTTATCTACGGAACGAAGACCGTCACAACCGTTATTACCATCCCGGCCATCACCACGACGGTGATTGAGTACTCTAATATTGTCTGGGATAAGACACAAGGAGTGAGCACCACGGACATCACCTTCTGGTACAGCATTCGTGTCCCCGGAGTCACTCTTACGGACAAGGATCACCCAGAGATTACATGGACCTACAGCTTGGGGCCGTGGCCGACCGGTACGACGCGTTCTGGGGGAGTGACGTCCACCACTGAGGGTGGCTCTGGAACTACGACTGACGACGATGGTTCTGGCACAACTACCAAGGGCAATGGAGGCAGTACCACCGACCACCCGCCACCATCCGCGACTAGAACCACCATCCCAGCAAGTTCCGGCAGCGCAAAGCCGACGTGTACATCAGACGGGTGCGGACATCCATGCCGCGTTAACTGCGACACACCACCGGGGGTAAAGCCACCCCCCGGCATTGACCTACCCTGTATCGGGCTGGGCTGCGGATCCAACTCGAACGGGGGCTCCAGCCAACATAACTGTGTTGGCAGCGGCTGCAGCGGCGGTGGGGGTGGTGGGGACGGCGGCGATGAAGATGGTGACGAGGACGGGGGCTTCGCGGGTACGCCGGCGCCGGCCGACACGTTCGACAAGGACGAGACCGAGGCCGACCCGGATTGGGCCAGCATGTCGAGTGAGCAGGCCGCCCTGGCGACCCAAATTTGGGACTACTGGGACAGTCTGTACCCGGAGCCGACTACGACGACCCCCGAGCCTCCGCTCAAGACCACGTACGATTGCGACGGCAGCGGCAATTGTGGTACTATACTGCAGGTCAAGTATTGTGATCATGCCATCAACTCACTCCAACGGAATGATGACCAGATCTATGGAACTAAGTATGTTTTCCTTCTTGAATCCCGCTGCCCAGATTTTGCTTCCGCCTCTATTTGCGAGACCCCCTTACTCTAGTGAAATTTGAAGCTAACAGGAACCGCGAAACGTACAGAGATAACATGATAGACGGCAACTGCTATGCCAACAGTAACGGACAAGGTTGCAAGATATTTGTCGCCGGCGACGGGTGCACCATGTCCGGCAATGAGATGTGGTGGGCCAACCAGGATCTGCGCGAATACGGTTGCGACAAGTGCGGTAGTGTGCACTATAGCAACGGCTGTCGTTTGACCGTAAACTACGTGGCCGAATGTGATAACAGGGAGTAGATGGCATGATCAAAATGGTTAACGGGTGAGGATTCTTGTAAGAACCAGTGTGGCTATTTATTGAAAGCTTAGCCTATGCTAGAGCGAAGAGTAAGGCAGAGTAAGGTAGCTAGCTAGTTATGTAACATATGAATCTGAAGATGATTCCGACATAAAGACATTTTCGGATTGTAATATTTAACCCTTCAAGATCCGCCCATACGATATGTAAACCTATTACCACGCACGTGACGGACCACTCGTATCTGCACACACTCGTTCCCGTGTGATGCGCAGGGACCATCTAGGATCCAGGACCTTTGCGACTTCATCCCTTATTCTGATAACCCCCGCAAGCAGTACCAGCCGGTTTCGCTACTGTTGAGCAGCGAGGTGAGGTTCCCTCTTGAACGAGAGGGCATCGCCGCAGAGCAGATTGCGGCGGCTGCTTCCGAAATGGTCAGCGAGTCGGCCTCGACGACCGGTTGATGATCCATCAGGAACGCAGTCACCTCGAAAACCTCGCTAACCCATTCACCCTTTTCTGTCTCCTCTCCTTCATCGTCCATGTCCTCCTCCTCGCCCGAGTCAAAGCGCTGTCGCTTTTGAGGTGGGCGTAGGAGGACAGAGGCACGTTTCTTTTCCAGCTTGAGAGATTCGACTTCGTCGGTTAGCTTTTGATTCGATTCAGCCCACCTTCGAGACGTAGCGTCGACCTCTGCGGCCTTCAGCTTCACCTCTTCGGCTTTCTGGCTGATCTCGCCATCTTTCTCCTCGTTAGCCCTCTTTAGCTCCTCTACCTGACTTTGAAGATCCTCGACACTGCGAGTAAGAACTGAACTCTCACGCTGAAGGTCTTGGATCTTAGCTTCGGCCTGGTTTTTGTTGGTGGTTAGCTCCTCACCAAGTCGGGTAACTTCGGCAGCCTGTTCGTTGGCGGTTCTTTCGCAGTCCTCCCAAAGTCTGTTGATTGTAGCATTGGAATTGTGGCTTGTGGCAAGTTCCTGCTGAAGTTGTTTGATCTCGCCATCTTTCTCGTCGTTCGCTGTCCTTAGATCCTCGAGCTTGCGGGTGAGATCTGAACTCTCACGCTGAAGGTCTTGGATCTTAGCTTCGGCCTGGTTTTTGTTGGTGGTTAGCTCCTCAATAAGTCGGGTAACCTTAGTAGCCTGTTCGTTGATAGCTCTTCCACAGTCCTCCCGAAGTCTCTCGATTGTAGCATTGGACTCATTGTGGCTTGTGGTGAGTTCCTGCTGAAGCTGTTTGATCTCGGCATCACGCTCGCTGGCTGTTTTCTTGCAAGTGCCGAGCTCCTCTTGAAGCCTCTTGATTGCGACATCACCAGCCTCCATCTTACCCTGGCTTGTAGCGAGTTCTTGTCGAAGTTGTGTGATAGTGCCATCACGCTCGCTGACGAGTTCCTGAACTTTCTCGATGTCTTCAAACATCTTGCTATATTCTAGCGAAACATTATTAGAGTTGCTCTTCAACTGGTCGTACTTAGCTGTCCAGTTAGTAATGTCAGCATTCTTACCGGCCAGCTGACCACGCAAGTTGTCGACGTCTGTTTGAAGCTGGGTTATTTGGACGTTAGCAGCACCCTTTTCCTCCCGCAGTCGGTCATTAGCGTCTATTAACCCAGCCACTTGGAAACGAACTTCGATAAGTTCGCCATGTGACTCGGCAGCCGGCAGTATACCTTCTAGAACAGTGCCCTGGCATTCTCTTAGCTCAACAAGGGCCCCGTCTATGTTTCCCAGCTTGTTCCCCAGCTCCAGATTGGCACTTTCAGCAGAGGACTTTAGTTGGTTGATCTCTTTGACCATCCACTTGCGATCCTGCTGATTGAGCTGTGCCATCTTCTCCTGTAGCTGAGTTTGGGCTGATGCTAGGTTAGTAACTTGTCCAACGCCCTGGATCCGCAGGTTCTCTAGCTTGCCCCCGAGTTCCTTGAGCTCACCCAAAGCACTCTGCTGGGCTTGCTCTTGGGACTCGAGATGGACCCGCCTACGATCCAGGTCTTTCTCTTCTTCCGAAAGCCGAGAACTTGTGGCCTTGGCCTCTTCCAGCATCCTCTTTAGGTTTGCTTTCAGAGATACGGCTTCCTGGACCACCTGCTTTATGTAGTCTAGCATCTCTTGGCCATTGTCGTATGCAACACCTTCGCTATCCATTTCCTGAATCGACCGCAGATCTACAGTCAGACCTGCGGCCGCTTCTTCCAACTCCACGAAGGCTAGCATGGCTTACGGCTTACGGCTTAACCAAGTGGTTCGGCTTCTGAGTTAGTTGCGGTTGAAGTACGTTTGCCGAAACACAGAAGCCGTTACATAAAAGGAAAGGATTAACGAAGGTACTGGGGTTCAGCCCACTTGAGTTAAACTACTGCCATTGCGACATGACTTCCTCTACAGCTATTACCTAATGTCTATGGGTAGTTGCCTTAACTTGGAGTTGAGAGAGGCATAGCAGGCATTTACAGTGAGCTATAGCCTGAGATATAGGCCTGAGTAAGGTTTACCTAAACCTTAATGTTAGACTGCCTACTTCCCACACCACGTATGTAAGCGCGGGGTTATAGGAGTTCAATGTAATAGTGGAAGTTACAGCCTAAGCCTACCTGAATCGGGGTCGGATGATGTTGAGGCCACATTGTTCAGATGGGATAACTTTGGATGCCTAATTCGCTATCATAGAGAACAACGTATCACCAAGGAATGACTACACAAGATATAGCGTTACAGACTTCTCTAATGGCATGGATAGGTATACTCAGAGGATTATCCTGGTTACCGTAGTCGTTGTGTCGTTCCATGCTTCTGTAGGTGTGGTGGACAACCTATAGTCTACCACTCAACAGGACCAACACAGCCAACACCTAGAGATTTAACCCCAGTCTATCAAGATGTAAACTACCTATGAGGTAACTAGTAGATAATCTCGATACCATGCCATTAATTCTATAAGGCCTGCATAACACTTGAACATCGTACCCTCTACGTTTGTCAGTGTTCGTTAGATGCATATAGATTTAGGTAGGGTAGAAGTCCGCTAAGGGGTTGCGTAGATAGTTGTGCAGTTACCTGGGTTATAGTTAATAGGCCGCTAACCTTAAATCTTGACAGCTAAATCTCAACCATCTCTCAACTCTCTTCAACTACCCTCAAATGCTAGCTGCAACATTCCCAGCCGCGTCAATTACATCCTTTCCTGCAATTATGCTATGTTGCGCGCACGATGATCATAAGCCAGGTGTTACATAGTCCAGCCGCTAACATGGCCACATCAGCTAACCCGCGAGATGGGCGATGGAGTTGCTCGCCAAAAGTCAACACTGCCTGGTTTGTTATGGTGACCCAAGAGAACGTGTAGAGTTTCGAACAAGACACTAACCTATATTATTGACAGTTCATCCAAATTAACCGTCCTTCCCGCTACTGCGTTGAAATCGTCTTCGCGATCTCCTCTTTGTTCGTGATTCTATCCGTTTCCCTTCCTCGTCCTTCTACACATTCCTACCTTTGGCCTATGGCAGACCCGAGTATCTGTCCACCGACGAGGCAACTATAAGGTACATCTCCTGCCCACGATAGCGATTTACAAGCCCGAGCGGTTTCAATAGCGCTACTTGGTCTTTTAAGAAACGCAGGTCGTCATGGCTAGCAGCGCGTCGCTCGAGGACGTTCATGTGGCGCCGAGTGCTACTCTAACACAACCCTCTTCTAAAGTAGGGAACTGGGGAGTACTGTGAAGCTAGACTCATCAAGGTGGAACTAGATTACCGTGCGTTGCCTGCTAAACCCGATTTCCGACCCGATTCCTTTGACCGACTCGGTTCCCTTCGATCGCCTCGATTTCGATTCCTATTGACCCCTTTCGTGAAATTAGTCCCGATTTGAAAACCCTTCACCAGCTGCAATACCAGAGCTCTTCGCCGAATACTTCGCGAAGCCAATCTGTCGAGAAAGCACTGTCACCCAGCACGTATGACGCGAGGGCCGAAACGCTGACGCGCAACCCCTACCTCCAACCCCTAATACAACGCGCGCATTCGAATCCGGGATCTTCACGGACGACGCCGCGAGTCGGACCAAACCAAGACGCGTAAGATGAAGGGGCGGGCATATCAGTCATTATTAATTTTGGGAATACCCCGGGATACTTGGATGTCGACAGTTCATACATCTTACCTGTTAGGTGAGGCCTTGATGAAGCTTGAGTCCGCGATACGTGGAGGGTCAATTTGTGTCAGAATATATAAAACAATGAATTCATGAAGCTATGAATCTAACTATGACTAGCTCTACACATAGACGTTGGTGTCCTGTGCTGGTACCCTCGAGACTAACCCCTTATGAGGACATCAGGACCAGCAAATCTGCCATCTGCTGACTGCCGGCCCTTCAAAGAGTTGAGTCAAGAAGCTAACTCCTACTATCTATGCTCCTATCTGCAGACACGACCCTCGACGTACTGGAGATCGAGCAAAGGAGATTATCCGAGACTTACTCTTGTGCATCTTTGCCTTCACTTTGGCCTTATTCGCTGTCGCCTTCCTCGTCCTCTGAAAGATCGGGAAACATACCTGATGATTTATCTAGAAAGCTGTTAAGCTGACCAAGATGCTCTCTAGCATCTTGGAGTCGCTTATCGACGTCCTCCTCTGCTTCAGAGAAGTTCGTCTTCAGCTCTTCTATCTTACCTTGCTCGACTTTTGTATCGTCGATGGACTTTCTTAGCTCGCCCACCGACTTATACTGAGCCTTCATGGTCTCGAAACACCCTTGAAGAATATCCCTGCCTTGCAGATAAGACAGAGACTCTTGGAGGTTTTCTCTAAACCAAGGGCGCATCACCCAAACAGCCTTCTTCGCTTCCTTGTAAAAGTCCACATTGGTATCGCCAGCACCAGGCACGGTTCCGGGTTTTATCACGTTGAGCCCATCGATGGTAATTAGCGACTGCGCTAGTACAGTCACCAACACCTCCGACAGCCCAATCAAGCGTTGCTCCCAGACTTCTATGATGGGGATACTATGTATGAGGGGCTTCAATCCCATATACCGAATACACGACTGGAGGAGCCTCAACACATGAGACGAAGATTTCAAGTTGCTGTAGTCAGGATCGTGGCCAAGTAATCGTTTGGGCATTCTACGACCGCACCCCGTATACACCGGGCTAGAGATTTGATAGGTGTCTTCGTCGAAGCTCTCGTTGACGCGTCTGCCAAGCATTTCTATCAGGTGGTTGATGTTGGAGACACCCCCTTTGCCGCCCATACACTTGGGCGCTACCAACCTCGAGCCCGGCTCCCATTTCTTGTCATCGTCCAATTCCATTTCGTTGTCGATGAGACAAGCTTTCTGTATAGCACTTTTCTGCGCGGACGTGATCTGACTTTGACCGTACGATTCACCGAGCTGGCCTTGAGTCCAAGCCTCGCAGCCGGCTCTATACTCTTCAAGGTGGCCAGTCACTTTCTTGATCTCCTTCCAGTTCAGGAACGCGCCTTGGCGGTCCTCAATCGAGATTCCTATCAGATAAGTCCCGGGGCCCTCCTTATCGTAGACGTTGTTCCAGTTCGACGAGTACCTGTCGTGGAGGTCGTGGGGGAGTTGACCCAGCACAAGGGACCGTAAGGTCTTTCTGTGTATAGTGTGGAATAGAATCCGAAGGTCTGTGTGGGCTTTGGATTCTTCGTCCACGAAATCGTTGATGATATTGTTACACGCGATGTTCTGATTGCGTAATTCTTCTGCCATGGCTACGACGACTTCAAACAGGCTGTTAAGCGTTTTGCCATCGTCGATGCTTTGAACAAGTATCTTGGCCAGATTTCCGAGAGTCGGCGTCTCAGCACATACGCTTGGGGCTACCGATCCGGATTCCATGGTGCTTGATGACGTGCAGATACGATATCAAAGTAGACTTGGTACGAATCTGCAGCATCATGTGTTGGGTAAGGGTTTAAAGGGACAGACATGTAGCATTTGGGCAGTGGATACTTGGCGGCCATAAAATTGATTACAGGTGCTGAACTGCTATCATAGTAGGTAGTTATAGGTACATGTATAGCTTCTTGTCCCCCGCAAAGTACGTAGAGGTACCTACCTGATAATCCTACGATGTCTAATCCGACGCGTCTCGACGCGTCTTGACGCGTCCCCACTCAGAATTATGTACATATGTACCTAGTAGATACCTTAGCTCAGGTGGATAAATGAATATAGACCTTAAATTTCCCTGCATCTCGCATCGTCTGCCAATCTGTGCCTTTCATAATCGCAAACTTCAACGTCGCCAAGATGGGTAGCTCAATGACCAGGGAGCAGTTGTGCGAAGCGCTTGAAGAAAGACAGCAGACGATTGACGACTACTTGAAAGAGATTAGGGAGATCATCGACACGGGAATGTCTCTCGACCGAAGGGAAATGCAGCAAAAAATCGAAAAGCTTCTTGAAAAAGAGCAGATACTTGATGACATTATCCAGAGACGATTCAAAAGGCTTCAAAAGCAAGCCGAGGAAGGGCAGCGATTCATCGATAATCTCAAGGACGACACAGGAGCAATCAACAGACGTCAACTGTTGAAAGCCACCGAGTCCTTGGAACAGTCAATATTCGATCACGCTGTTCTTATTGTTGGAGCGAAAGAGGGAAACGCCGAGTTTATCCGCAGACTTTCGAACGATCACCGTGCGGCCCTTGGCATTCTTGAAAGCAAGTCTGTCGAGGATCGCTTGAACGGTGAAATCGAACGTTTGCAGACTGAGCTACGACGACGGAATGACGAGACGAATTTGGTCAAGCAACGGTCAGAAAAAGCGACATCAGAGTTACAACGTCAAGTGAAAACCAAGCGTGAGCAAAGGGATGCAGCCAAGAAAAGAGCAGAAAAGGCCGAGTCGGAACTGAGCACGACTAAAGAGGAGTGCAAGAGGGTTCAGGAAAAGGCGGATGAGAATCGGCTCTCCCAAGAAAATCTGATCATTACGTTAAAAGCGGACCTCGATTCCCTCCGAAATCGAAACACAGAGTTAGAGGGCGAGAGGGATGATCTAAGTGGCCAAAGGGCACAACTACAAACCCGAGTCGACGAGCAAGTAGCAGAGATCCAGAGGCTAAAAACCCAGCACGCAGATATAGTAGGCGAGCGGGATAGGTTGCGAGCCGAACGAAACAGGCTGCGAACCGAACGAAACGGGCTGCGAACCGAACGGAGTAACCTGCAGACCGAGAGAGACGAACTACGGGACGAAAGGGATGGGCAGAAAACCCGAATAGGCGAGCTGAAATTTGATGTTAAAAGGCTAGAAGAAAACATGTATGCCCAAGACGAAGCTCGTGAACGTAACTCAGACCAAATCAAGGAACTCAACCAGGAGGCGAATGACCGCGATCTAGCGATTCGGACATTGAAGGATGAGGCTATGGGTAAAGACACGCTTGCTGCTGATCTCAGACGTCAGATCTCTAGCCTTGAAGGCCAGGTTTCGAGTCTAGAAGACCAAGTCTTGGGCCTGAAAAGCCGAATCTCTGATCTGGACAGTCAGATCATAGGCAAGGCTAATCAGA
The DNA here is from genome assembly GCA_028571165.1 of Hypoxylon perforatum. Lineage (NCBI taxonomy): Eukaryota > Fungi > Ascomycota > Sordariomycetes > Xylariales > Hypoxylaceae > Hypoxylon > Hypoxylon perforatum. The sequence continues at coordinate 53,178 of JAOXNQ010000362.1, forward strand.
TCGAAGACAGAGATAAGCAGATCACAGACAAGGACAATCAGATCTCGAAGCTCAAAGACCAACACAAGACGAAAGAAGAGGACAATCGCAAAGCGTACGATGAGCTAACAGATTCTCTTAGAAAAGTTAGCGAAGAAAAGCAGCTTTCCGATCATACGGCTACGGCGAGGGAACTGGGTTTGGCCCGTTACTTTGCCGTATTCTCCGGCTTCGATACCGAATTCGAGCGCTGGGTGCCATTCGCGAGGATCGTTGCAGAGACTGACATCATTCCAGGCTCCATTCTGGACTCCGTACAGGGTTCACGTCCCTGGAGGCTATTACTAACCTGGCGACGAGAGCAGGACCAGCACGACTTAACACCGCACCCAGCATCCCCATCTCGCGTAGGAGTTATCGATTTGGCGGGTAGGCTCTTCGCGAGAGCTCTAGCCAGAGACTGTGAGGACGAGCCGCTTTGTATCCTCCAGTTGCTGGTCCAGCGCTTGTTCGAAGACGCCTCAGCACCTGTCACGCCGGTGTTACTTGCGCTTGAGAAATATTTAGAATTGTCTGAGAATCTCGATATTTCTCAGGCCGAGGTACCCGTCCAGCTGTTCATTTTCGGCCTCTGGCAGGCGGCAGCTCTTGTCGCGAGAGGATGGCCATCTACGGAGGCCGATCAAGTTCGGGACCGGCTAAGACAGTGTCTGAACAACTCCCCGTTCCTGGAGCTTGACGAGCTCTTACGGGATAAGGTAAGCTTGGAGGCAAAGATCCGTGAGGGAGCATCCTCGGGGGAATGCTTCTTCTCCGAAGATCAGAGCGTGGCCCTTTTTAAGCTGCCCCGGGTATCGGACTGGATCTTTGTGCTTCTTATGGATGGGGATGGATCTATTCGTATGATCCACAACACCAGAGGTGAGTGGGCTAGCAGTCCTCGTCAATACCGGCTAATACCACCTACGTCGGGACAGGAGATGGTGGTACCAGCACGGACGTATAAGGAGATTCGCTGGTTCATAACGAGCTTTCGATCGAGAAATAGGGGCATGTAAGTACTTGGGTTCTTGCGTGTTCTCCGTGTGTGCGTAGTAGATTAGAGACAAGTAGCTAGTCTAATACAAATGCTGGCCTCTGCCAAAGCAATCATCCTTATCATCCTTAGCATCCCTAGCATCCCTAGCCATCCTTAGCCATCCTAAGCCATACTTGGTTCGTCGTGGGTATCAATAAACGTCCGCGCTGGCTAGCCGTGGTTCGAGGCTGGGTTGAGGCTGAATCGCTTGGATGGCGACGATGAAGGCTGTTATCTGTAAAATTTGTTCTGTGTTGACCAGAAAATCTGCCCTAGTTAGCTCCAATTCGAACCTAGATCGTCCGCTGGTACCTGAAGCGAAGGCTGCCACCATCAACGCCATTTGTATCTTGTTCTTGTCATCACAGGTGGTAAATCGGGGTGGTAAAGTAGACGATAGTAGGGCCGAGGACGAGGGACGTAAAGGCAGAGGTCGTGTCGTTCGAAGGAGACGGAGGAGGGATCTGGAAGTATACAGGTCGTTCTTGGGCTGCTCGTTGCTCGGGTTGGCTTCATTGGCGTTTTGGTCGGTGCCGATGGAACACGATATTTAGGAGGTGCTAGAATCAAAAGTCAGCTTAATCGTAAAGTTTGATAATGAGTCGCTCGAGACCAATACCTGGATACCTGGGTAGCTCAGCGACGAAGGTGGTACAAATAGAGGCAGGATACCTGGAAAGGACGCGAGATGCAACCAAAGTGCGCGTAGTCTCGCTAACTACCCGCAAGTATCCTACAATCACTGCGAATGAGACACTTGAACTGCGCAGCTCGTAAGGTACACTTAGGTAGTTCGCATTTCGAGCTCTGGTTGGTTGTACGGTTGCTAGGAAGAGTTTTTAGTAGGTACTTAACAGGGCAAGTAGGTACCTGGCGCCCAAAAAATTTGAAAGACGTCTCCAGAATCTTTCCCTTTCATTGAGTAGCTGGAACGACGAGATTTTCCATCCTTTCTCAACAATCGCGAAACAGCTCATCCCTTACAATGTCTCAGCCGCCATTCAACTTCTCGTCCTTCCCCGATATTCGAGACAAGTATCCTGGAGACTTGCTGGTCCAAGGCATGTACCTGGAAAGTCAGGTACCTTCGTCTTTCAACCATCACCTCTCCACGGATGGAGAAGTCCTCGTAGGTAACGCCGTGAGCGCCTTTGTCTGCATTTTACGACACCTGTTCAGCCACGTCAATATCAGACTGCGAGGCGACCCTACTCACACCAAACGTAACCCCGAACTCCACCGACAGATCCGAGACGTAGACGAGGTTGCGAATCCTCTTCTGCGCTTCGCCTGGTCTTACTTCGGCAGCAATCGTGACTCTCTACTTGCGCAGAACTCGATTATGGAAGATATTTCCAAGTACCTGCTAGAAGGTAACTTTGGAATCCGCGACCTTTCATTCCTCAGCCTCATGGAGTCTCCTTTAATGCACCAGACTCTCCTCCAGCGAGATCCTTTCCTGCTGTACGACCCGCATCCCCTTTCGCAGCCGATTGAAGATGATACCGATTGGGAGGTTGACGACGGACGTAACGATCCGGTCGGGCTGGCGAAGCGAAGCCTCATTACCTGGCACGGTCAGGGAGACTTGGGTGACTTCATCGCCAACAGATTCCGTACCCAGACGAACACTTCCACAAACCGAAGATACATCTGGACATTTCACAACCCGGCCATCATCCGAGTCCACTACCATGCACCGGCAACTAACTCTCCGCGCTTCCCCCATCTGAAGGATATCAGGATCAACGCTCGGCTTCGATTGAAGAAATCAAGAAGCACTGTCACGATCGGTCCTCCCGAGACACCGATGATCTTCGTGCTCGTAGCGGTCGTCCGTCTGCGTCTGCGTCCTAACGATAAGGATATGATCCGCCGCTACTCGACCGACGGAAGCGAAGTCATCACGCCCTCTGACTATTCTCACACGGAATCCAATTGGAAGTTAGGGGAACCGGGTCGTCAGTTTATGTTGTACTATACTGAACGGCCCAAAGAGAAAACCGGCCTCACCCTCGGAGAAACCGCGTGGGTGTCTCCAGGCTCTGCCGAGAATCTGAGGGATGCTGGTAACTGGTTTCAGAACGCTACGGTTTCGTAAGTGTAACGAATCCGTGGCTAGTAGGTCTCGGGGTGAGTATTCTATGGTAAGCGAGATAAATCCGTAGCTTTAATAAACGAAATACTAGGCACTGTGACTCTCTGTTTACCTATTCAATCTCTATGGTGTTCTTGCCTTCTTCAATTCCTGCAATGTATTTCCGTGACTATGTTGTACTAGTAAGTAAAATTCAGCTCTCTGAAGAGTTCGGTATTGAGCCACAATACCCAATCCAGCCTTACAGCTCGCAACTACAGCCGTAAAACCTGGTATGTCCTCTATTTGCCAGGCGTAACTTATAGTCTAACTGATCAAATAGACGTGTCCCTGCCATCGTGAGGAGATAGACTGAGAGGTGCAGAAGAGCACTACCTACTCAGGTACTTTCCTAAGTATCCCCCTAAATCTATCAATTTTCGAGGGTGTCTGTGGGTCCTTGTTACGGAATGGTAAGGTAGCACCTACCCGTAGCCACGTTTGCGAATACACTTGCAAGTAGCCGTTCATATCGCAACCCATCGTAGTCCCAACTTCAACATATTCGACATCTTCCCACTCGCCTTCAAGTAGATATCGAAAATGTCCGAAGCCGCGCTGGAAATTCCTAGACAGTCCGCCTGGGCGGCGAATCGCGAAGAAGTTCGCGATTTCGTCTCGAAAGGCCAGGACACCGAGCGATCGCGCGTAACCTATCTACAATCCGCTTACGCCTCTGGCAAGAGTACCACGATGCTTCTCTATCTTATGGATTACATTCACAAGATCATCACTACCGCTGGACCTAAGCCTAAGGCTACCCCTTGGTTTGTCTATGTTCTCCCCCGTCAAGCCGATGCAACCTTGTTGGGCGAATGGCTCGCATCCGAGCCGCCAAAAGACGACGGCATCTTCGAGAGTACCTCCTCCTCTTTCGAGGATCGCTTTGTCATTACAACGTATCGAGGTTTCCTCGAGAGTCTAGACGCGAGGCAGCAAAAGAAGGAGGGCTGGCACAAGAGAGTACACATCATGGCCGACGTAGAGTTACGCGCGTCCGTGGATGGGGAGATCTTCTTCGGCAGGCTTGCGGAGCTTGTCCAGAAGAACGATCCCATCGTGAACCTCTTGCTGGTGTCTCCTCAACGTTCTCACAGAACGATAAAGGCCTTCGAAAGGGTCGCAGGCCGAGTCCAAGAGATCGTGGTCCCTAATGTCAACCCTCAGCTTCGTGTCAAGTCGATAGAGGGCCACGACTGGATGGACAAGGCGGCAGCCATCGTCGACCAAGTCCTCCGAGCCGACCAGGAGGCTAGGGTGTTCGTCGGAATGTCCGACCCCAGATACCTCGAACAGTACCTTGCACAAAAAGGTACTGCCGAGGTCGAACTGGTCGACCGGTCCAACGTCGACAACCTCAAGGACCTGATCAAGGAACGCGTCATTGCCGTCCATCCCGAACTAAACATGTCGGCCTCCACCGATAACCTGCGGCTGGTGATCTCCCAATGCACCGCCGAGTCCGTCATATTTGACAAGGCGATGGGTCAGCTTCTGGAGTGCGAGAGGGAATTGTCGCTGAAGGAAATCGAGCAGGAGCAGTCCTGGGCCCTCAAGACGTCGTTAGACCTCGACGATGTCGACGTGTACGTGGCCATCTCTAAGAAGCAGTACAAGGCTGCTAAGAATCCCAACGACCCGTGGAGCCCTGCCTGGAACGTCCACCTACCATGGCTCACGCTGCGCCTCTTTCAGACCTGGCCTGATATTAAATTGGGGCATCTACCTATCCGTCACCCTCCCGACGTGCCAGCCTTCTCCGAGACCGTTCGGAGAATGTACACGATGGGCTTCCTCGAGCGGGATGAGGGTAGGTTCTCAACCTCGATGCTCGGAAGACACGCAGTATACTGGATGGACCGCTGGGCGCAGCTGGGCGCCAGCGCCACCCACCAGATGCAAGCCCACGCTGCCTATCTACTGGCCGTAGCGAGTAAAAAGCAAGATACACCCAATGTCGTCCGCGTCTTGATTCGTCTGGGGCTAATCTCGGCACGCGGGATCGGCATGTTCTGCACCATCGCCAACCCCGCAAAAGGGCGTCCTTCCGACGAGGCTGTCCGTAGCCAATGTGCAGGCATTGGGGAGAAGCTGTACTGGAAAGGCGCCCTCTGGACGGCCCTGGGTGTATATCTGAAGGGGGTGTTAAGCGATCACTTCCGGCCGGATAGCTCACAGGATCTTCAGCTGGATTGGGCGCTAGTAGATCCCCTGGTAGGTTTCAATATCTTACGGCTAACACGTGAGATCGAAAAGGCGATAGGTCTGCCTCCCGTCGTCCACGAGATCCAAGATACCATGCTCAACGATGATGAGATTCTCACCGTGGAGAAGTACATCATGTGGGCTTGGCTCTATAGGGTGCTCGGCATCCGATGTAAAGGCGCGGGAGACGTAGCGTTCGAGTTGACGACGGGCAACGCGGTTGAGGTGAGCGAGGCCGAAGACTTGTTAGATATTAGCCTCTTCACCAAGTCCCGCAGGCACAACAAAATCGGCGGCATATGTGTCATATATGACCGCCTCGTCCGTTCCAAGGGGAAGGTAATGGCGTATAACCTCACCTATATTCCCCAAAAGCATTATCAAGATGTTGTAGATAAGACGGGGTTGACTTGGCCGAGTGCTATTCACACCAAGTATCCTCTGCAGCAAGTAAAGTAGCCCGAGGACGCGATAGAGATCGTTCCTCGGGATTTTAGAGTAGAGTGTTGAGCACTAATTGCTCAAGCTAAGTACCTAGGTAGTTTAAGTAATTTACCTGCTGTATCATGAAGCTATTTCCAATTCGTTTGCTAGTGACTTTCTAAGGGTTCGGCGGGACTTACAAAGCAATGCTATCCCATCGCTGTTTGAGATTTAAAGCTAAGTTTATTTTCCTCCCAAACAAAATCTAAGTAGAATTGATAGAGTGCCCCCAAGACGCAAAGTCTAGCTAAAGGTGGTGTTGCGGGCTTGATAACTTTCACCGGGGTCCCCGGCCACAATGGACTTGCGTGGGCAGTCTATTGAGGGGATTTAGACGAATCTTGGTATTTGTAGCCCAGTATTATATTCTAGCCCTAAGACTCGGGTTGCGAAGCCATGAAGCTAAACCCGACGATGCGTGTAGGAGTAGATATACCCGTAGACTGGACCAATATTATAGAGACTTGATTAGAGTGTAGGCTCACAGTCATTCTGCCTCCTGGTGAATTCTTCGGTAGTCTGCATTACAGAAACTCGTGCAACTCGAGTGTTCCTGAGATGCCATCTCAAAACCTAGATGGTCTTTGAGAATGATAGGCGTAATTCTGGTGCGCGACTGATATGCAAGAGACCGAAAGGGAAGTCTACCGCCGCGGCCATGCTCAGAGAGCTAGTGATCGCTGACCGGGACTTTGTAACCCGTTAATAGCGTTATGCTAACCCTATATCCTCAGCTAACCGTTCCTAGTGACGGCTCCGGCTAAGGGACTAAGACTGAAGTTGCGGTCCCTGTTAACGGGGCGAGCAGCATAGTCACGGCGTTCGGCGGCGCAAGCTCATGCGAATGAGAGGCTCCTATAGGCCGTGGCGGTGGACCCATCGGCCTAAAGGTAGCTAAGCCCAAGCAGATCAATCTGAGTGATAGGTTGCCCGCACGCTAGGGGTCGAATACAGCGAGCTGGCCGACTAGGACCACCTCGCGATATGCGCTGATACTTTGGAAACCAGAGTGCTCGATGCAGGTTTAGTGTGAATAAAGTTGAGTAGTATGACCGTAGAACCCATCACACTTCGTACAGGGTCGGATTGCACGGTCAGTCGGATTCAAGGCCAAGATACCTCAAAGGCTCGTTCTTGTCTGGAGTCGGCGACGACCGCTTTGACAGAATCAACGAGACCAGACAACTTGCAGTTTCTTTACCTGATCTTCGAGTCAGCAGCTTGTGGTGTACTTGTTGTCCTCCGTGCTGAGTTCTATAGATTTGGCTTCTAGTCAGAGCATTCGAATCTTAGCCTCGCAGATGCTGAAGGACAATTTTAGGGATATCTAGAGACCTATAGGTCAACTAACGGCGTCTTAGAGGCTCTACAGAAGAGTTCAAGTCCATTTTCATATTGCAGATAAGAGACTGTTGACAATCCATATGTTACCGCATACCTTACCTCCTTTAGAGCCCTTGATGCCACTGAATGAGCTGAATGGCAAGGGACAGCAATAATCGACGGTATTCCACTCTGAAATGGCGTCGTGGACCGGACAGGTTAGACACGCTGGCCATCAATAGCAGCGATTAGTGAAGGTAGCCAAGGGTTTTGTGGACACTCAGGCTAGAATGGCGGAAAGTCTATGAGGAAACAGATTGCCAGATTTAGGTCAACACGTCCGATAGGCAAATCACAGTAAATACGGCGATCGTTGAATGGCAATCGAGAAGACGTGGGGGTTGGGAGTACTACTCGATCTCAGGCTATCATAAGTTTGGGCCGTTAATTTCGACACTGAAGCTGAAGGGAGGTTCATAAGAAACTGGTGAGAGGCGCATATGGGAATAGGGGCGTCGCAATAGTGCTATGTAAGCTACAGCATTCACTAATTACCGAATCACATCACTGTCACATCGCATAGTATGTCACTTTAAACGAAAAGCATCGCATTCATTGCAGTATTCTATCTACTTCGCCCCATCCATAGGTACCTTTCAGATGGGACGCTCTAATACGGCACAGCAGGAAGGAGACGGAACCCCAGCGCATAACCTCCTACAGTTGGAGGTTTTGCATGAGTTCCGACATGTCGTTACCTTCGCGAGCCATGTCCGCCATTAAGTCCTCTCGGATCCTCGAGGTCCACGAGTCCACAGACGGACGCATGTACTCGTGCTGAGACATGGTTTCCCTGCATATCTCCAACCTCTCTAGGGGTGCCATGATAGGAAGCCATTCCGGCTCCTTCATGAAGACACGGAAGAGCTGCACGAAACGGCCCCAACTGGACTCCCCCGACCCGAGGAGGTGGGCTTCCTCAAGAAGCTGCTCGAGACGTTCCGTAACGAGTCGACGCGCAGGCCAATGTATCAGCTTCTGCAGCTGATACTTCTCCAAGCAGCAGAAGCGCTCATCGCCGACGAAGAGTGCGAGCTTCTCTCGGAGGGCCGCGTAGTCGAGGATCTCCTTGTCGGCAACCCCGATTGCGCTAGCCTCGTTCTCGGCTGCCTCTCGCACGGCGCGCACCTGCTGTCGGAGCAGCTTGCCGGCGTACTCAGGGCTGCCGGGCTGGAGCTCACGCGCCTGTTTCTCGCGGTCCTGCACCCGAACCCTTCGAGCCTGCTGCGCCGCAGCCACCTGGGCAACCATGTGCCCGAAGTTACACACGGCGCGGGTCTGGTGCATCTCCTGGAGGCACTTGGTAATGAGGACGTTGCATCCTCGCACCCACTCCAGGTGCACGGAGAGGAGGTCAAACCAAGCCCGCTGGAACCTGGACTTGATCGAGAAATCCGCATCCTTCTCCACGGACTCGAGGTCGACGGAGTCGGCGAAGTCCAGGCACAAAAATGCCCGTTTTTCAGCGCTCAGCTCAGCGATCAGGACTACCTCCTTACCGCCGAGCATGTACGCCGCCTTCTTCAACACGTCGGCCATCTCTTCCGGGTTGCGCGCGACGCACTGGCTAAAGAGAACCTCGTCGTCGTGGCAGGGGAAACAGATGGAGAAGGGGGTCTTGCAATTCAACTCCAACTTGCGTCCGGGGAACATGAAGTCCCAAAGCGTCTTGAGATACGCCTGGTTCCTCTTGACGCCCGGGGGGACCTCGTACTGGGCACCTGCGACGACGGGGCCGAATGCCTTCGCCTCCACGGGGCCCATACCGTCCACGACGCGTCTGGCCGGATCTTCATCTCGGCCTTTGGGACGGTTGCGGACTTCGAGGTGGGCGAGGTAGATCTCGCTATACGGCATTCCGTACTTCTGCTCAGGCGCAGGGAACGGGAATTCCGGGGCGTAGCGCGACTTTCTCTCGTCGACTGTGATTTTCGGCGTTAGCATTTTATCCACAAAGGGTAGGCACAAAGGGTAGGGTGGACTTACACATCATGGCCCAAACGTTGCGCTCGTTGAGCCAAGCGAAGTAGTTAGCCGAGAGAGTCGGCAGGATGCCATCTCTCTCGCAGACGGCGGCGAGGTACTTCTCGTTCTTCGCGAGAATACCCTCAATACTCTCGCGATAGAGCTTCTTGTACTTGGACGCCTTTATGAGAGCCTCGATGAAGCCCTCACGACGTGCCTTCTCCTCAGCGGTCAAAGCCGCACGCATAACCTCCGGAGATGAAGTCTCCTTCGAAGGTTCATTCACCTTCGAAGTAGGCTTCTTTTCCGAAGATGCCTCCATCTTAAGGAATGGGAATGGAGGGCAGAGAGGAAATATTGCTTCACGACGGCCGATTTCGAATGCGAATGCGAATGTGATTGCGATTGCGATTGCGGGTGCGGCGGTTCGTGGGTGGTGAAGCTTGAGGAAGAAAGGAAAGAGTCAAGATTAAAATTTCGCAAAATTCTAAATGATACCTAAAGCCCTTGTAGCCTACGGCCGTTAGCAGCCCGGAAGACTGCCGGGCACTAGGCGGGCAGTTTTTTCAGCCAATACGATTCGCCTTTTACTAAGCTACCTAAGTACATGATGGTCTTGCAGTACATGATGAATCTTGCATCTATCGAGGTGCTTTGATGTCCCTACTCAATAGACCACACTGTCATGTAAGCTAGATGGAAGCCTTTGATACACAAAAGCCTAGTCACTATACACGATGAATGAATGTATTCGACATTCAACTCGCTTTATCTACATTACTAGACTACCAGGCTTAGGCCCTCTTAAGCCCTAGCCTTCCTCTAGGACAACAAGGGCTCCTCTTGACCCCTTCATGATTTCTGATCTCTCTCTGGGACTGCTGGTAGAGATGCAGCCTCTTACGATGGACTCCTTTGACTATCATCCTACATACCTATACAGATGACCTAGTAGCTGTTAGACTTGTAGCTCCTCGTGCAATAACACTGTTACCCTTGTCGCTTATGATATAGACTATCATTGAGTATTCTGAAAGCACGATGATATAGTGAGTCTACAGAGGCATGCTGTAATATGTGAACGTCTACATTTAATCACAATTGCTCCGAGCTCATAGGAAATTAGGAGCTGTTCCTTTCTGGGCTCAACCGGTTACCTACCAATCCTACGCTCACTAAGACGTGCCTAGTAATGTATTTCGATGCATATCAAAAGGTATGGTCGTGGATAGCGAGACATAAGTCCAACTACGAAGGGAAACTGAATGTTATCTGCTAAGGCAGCCTACGGTCACATTACGAAGCATAAAGGAAGTTGAAACAATAAAATTCCATTGCCAAGTATCTACCAACTTGACCTTTCGTCAAAAGACGACAATATCATAGGATCGGTTTGACCCGACGTCCAGGTCGAACCTCACCGGTTTCTACTGCTGCATTTCCATATTTCCCTTATTCCAATAATCTCTCATTTGCTGGTCCAGCTCCTCCTCAACCTCCTGTACCAGCTGCTCGTGCGTCTTCTTGGCGTTTCGCCGGCGTCGAGACTGCTGCTGCTTACCACCCTCGGTAGCTCCTGTGCTACCTTGGGCGGCACCAGCAGCAGTGACGGCGGGAGCTGGAGCAGCGACAGTGGTGGGAGCTGGAGCAGGAACAGAAACCGGAACAACGGAAGCCGGCGCGGGGGAGCGAGAGGCAGGGGTGGCAGTGGTGGTTGGGGCAGTGGTGAGGGCGGCAGCGCTTCCGACGTCCTCCATGCGGACGTCTTCTTCGCGTTCGACCTCACCAAGATCTTCGATGCGGCGGGTGTTCCCCGGGAACAGCGAATTTCGACGCTCGGACAAGTTGCGGGCACCGTGGATCGTCTTGCGCTTCTGGAAAAACGTCATGTTCATGGGCTTGAACACGTTGTTGTTGATGCGGTAGTTACGCTCGATCACGTTCCCTACGATCTGCAACATGGTCTCGGGATTGTCAGTCCCGGCCATGGTACTGGTGCCACCAGTCGCCTCCCAGTTCGGCAAGTCGGGGTCGCTGCGAACTTCGAGGCTTCTGGCAACGCCGTGATTCATGTGCCGGACGACATCACTCATCCGGACAGAGTGCAGAGCGGGTCGCTTCGCCACGGGCATATCCCCAGTGTCCGACTGACCAGACACTGAGGCGCCCGCGGGGAAGTCGACCACGCTCGAGGTCGCGCTGTCGCGCTTTCGCTTGGCGGCCCTCGAGGTCTGCTGCTGGATGATCTCGCCCAGGCTTTGGTCCAGCTTGGAGATAGCGGGCAGCTGCTCGGGAACGTAGCTGCTCCATGCTCCTTGGCTCTGCTGCTTCTGCTGCTGCTGCTGCTGGTTCTGGTTCTGCGGCTGCGGCGGAGGCGGCATTGCTGCTTGGGCTTGGGCCTGGGCCTGGGCCTGAGCCGTAGCCTGCTGGGGCTGCGACTCGCCCTTCTTCTTGCCACCCTTCTTCTTCGACATAGCGCGCGCGTAGTAGGTGAGGGTTGATGGTAGCGGTGATCGTCGTGGCTGTGGCTATGGCTATGGCTATGGTTGTTGTCGTGGTCGGGGTCGGGGTTGCGGGCGCGCTCAAGGTGTCGATGATGAAGAAGGGAGAAATTTAACTTTGGGAATTTCGACAAAAATTTGTACTTTGATACCAGGACGCGACTTAGAGACAACACAGCACCCGGGCAACGAGACGCGTCTACAATTTCACTAACTATCACATTACCCTATTTACTTAATTAGATGCATGTTTATTACCTAGGCATAGAGCATCGGGTTTAGCATCGAATTAATTACTTGGGCATTGAGGCTACATGCGAATGTACTCAGGCAGCTTAGGTAGTTCATCTATGCATCATGAATTAAGGCTCTAGAATACCTCGCATTAGAATGACAGTGTGACAGTGTAGCTTAGACGAAAACATGGCAAATCTTTCAGATACCCAGTCCTTACGACGTAGATCGCATTGTGATTCCTGGTAGCCCTTTACTCTTGGCCGTTAGCTCCATAATTACCTATTGTGTGCCATAGACCCATGTTCGGTCCATAGATCGTGGGTTATTCAGGGGTCTTGGGCCGTCAAGAGGTCCAGTATGAGGTTGAATTAAGCTAATTTTAGCGTGGGAGCCTCAAGTGAGCCTGGCTGGAGGCTTAGTAATACATTACTAATCGGCATATCGCTTCCTAGTACCCTCTATCGTCGAGCTCTTATAGTAGAATTTGGGACAGCTTCGGTAAATTCGAAGGCGAACGCTATGGGCTCACTAGGTAGCCATGGGAGCTGGAGAGCTTGGAAGACAATTGATCTCTACTCAATTATGATTCACTTCCCGTTTCTCGATGCTTCGTGCAATAGACTAGGGAGTTAACGTCGCATGTATAATCACAATTCAGCCTCAGGTCAAGCCGGATTGTGTGAATTGGCTCCGTAGTCATAACTAGCAGCGGCCCCTGGCTTGCCAGAATGTAGTAGCGGTCGGATCACTCTAAATTGTAGTGTTGAGTACCAGCTAATGCTCAACTGCAAGCAAGATGCTTGGCGCTATACGAGGGAACTTTGGATTAGTTGATGATATAAACGGTCTTAGGCACGCGCCCTTTAGAAGAAGACCATTTTCGTAATGCGAGCCATTTACATCCGAAATGGGAGTTATTTATGACATTATGCATTTAAGTACCCTTCAATGCACCTAGGTTCATAGGGGTAGCTGTCTGGTAGGTCTCGTTGCTATGGGCGTTATGGCGTTGATTGGTTGCGGTGTTGACGCGACAACAGGGCCAGTTGGTACATGTACATAGCGCATTAATCGACGAAATTCAAACTTGCTGAACTCATCATCCTCATCCCTCTGCAACAGTGTCTCGCAAGCAAATCAATACGCATTCAAAGATGTCGACGCAACGAGAGACACGACCGATGAGGAAGCTGAATGGCGGAGCTGGTTTGTCTGGTGCGTCTCTAGAGAAACGCAAGGCCTCAAGCCTTCTTTCGCGAGAGGAAGAAGGGGAGAGCGATGGCGAAGAGAACACCAGACGCCCAGCACGCAGAGCTCGAAGGACGGAATCGGACTCAGAACCAGACGTCGAGATGACCGGTGTCAACGAAGCCAACGAAGCTAATGAAGCCAACGACGCCGACTCTGACCCCGACCCCGACAATTCCGACAATTCCGATGACGATTCCAATGATCCTTACGCCAATGGCAACGCCGATAACGATGCCAACGACGAAGACCTTGACGATCTAGACTACCAGTCCGATGACGACGCCGCCGATCCGCAGCCCAATACTGCCAACCGAGACGATGGTGGTGGTGACTCGCCTTCTGACAACGGAGAAGGGGACAAAGATAACGAATCGGACTGGACCGACTGCTCCATCTACAGCGATAGCGAGCAGGAGGAGCCTAGAGGAAGAGGGAAGGCTAGAGTAGCCGATAAACGCACATTTATGGTCAATGCCTTCGACCAGCTTGCTCCTGAGCTACAGACGGTGGCGAAGAAGCAGCCGGCCAAGGTAGGGAAGAGGGCCGACAAGTCCAAAGCCTATATCAAGAAGTACCGAGATCCTATAAGATCGGCGGAGGACCTTGTCGACCTCATCCAGCATAACAGATGGAGGATTAACCCTCAAGTGGGGAGCCAAGCGCTCGCGGATGAGATTCGAGCCGACCCCGAGGTTCTTCAGTACACCGCATACCTCCGAAGCTGCACCTTGCCAGCTTCTAATAAGCACTTCTTGGCGATGTGGAAGAAGGTATGTCGGCTACGCTGCCAACTTCCCATCGACATAATTTCTCCGTTCAACTATCTCGAGTATGGCGCAACGCCACGCGTCGGGCCCCGCCAGCAGTGGGCGAATCCGATCTGGACCCCGAGGTTCTGTGATCGCCTAAGTCAGCTCGCACTCGGTGGGCCCTGGGGCGATGATATGGAGCTCCTGGCTTTGTTCTTGCGGTACGCAGTGGCCTGTCGCATTAACGATCGCCGGGATATCCCGTTCCTCACTTTTAAGAACGAAGGAAGTTACTTCCTTGAGCGTATGCATCTCAAGCTCGATATGCAGCGTGACTGTGAAAAGTCTATACCTCAGATTCATCACGAGGTCCGTAACTATCTACGCGACTACCGCATGCTTACGTGGCACTCGCAGCTTCTCCGGAATATAGAGAAGCTGGCGTATGATCCAACCACGGCACCGTTCTTGGACGATGACGGCGCTGAGCGTTCGCTGTATCGCGTCCGAACCGAAGACCTTACTACTGTCCAGCTTGCAGTGAGCAACTGCAAGGACCTCGGTCGGCCGATGTTTAGCTCAGTGAAAGATAGCGCCGCCATCGTTTCCCACGGAAGGAATTTTGACTTTCCCAAGATTTACAACGACGTGATAGAGGTGCAAGTAGGGCACCACTTGGCTACGGAGTGGTTGATACGAACTCGGAGGCTGCAGCAGCAACAGGAGCAGCAGCAGCAGCAACAGGAGCTGCAGCAGCAAATTCCTCCACAACAGCCTGCCTCGAATCCACCGTCTCCGTCTATGCCGCCTCCACACCATGAAGGCGATGATTTAACCATGGGTGAAGCCGACCTCGGACGGAACCCTAACGAGGCCAGTCTCGGAAGGGATATTTCTAAAGAGGGAGGCATCGATGACGGCACCGGAGGAGATATAGGTGGTGAAGACACCTTTATTCCCGAGCAGGAGGCCCATATGGACATCGGTCCGGGTGTAGAGTAGGGTATGAAGCCAGTCGCCGAACCCGACACCACACTGAATATTGATTCGGGTGTCGTGTTGGGTGAAGATTTCGACTTGGAGGCCGGCTGGGAGCGAGGAAGTCCCAAAGGGCCACTCCCTCGCTGCCCTCTACCTTGGACCGAAGAGTTGTCTGAAGACCAGATGGGAGAGGAGAATATGGTAGAGGGGAACGACGTAAGTACCTTCGACACCATTCCCTGGGGCGCGCGAATGATGACACCTGGCCCCGATTCGCAGCAAAACGCGGTGCAGCCTCTATCTCTACCTCGAAGGGTCTTGGGAGAGTTCGGCACGGCTGCGGTCTTCCATGACGAGGACCAGCAGCTGTCTGAGAGGCTATACGACTTGGGTATATGTACCACTATGGACATGTTAGGATGGGAGCCGGAACTAACCTATCCGTCCGAATAGGGTCGGGTTCAGAGGTCAAAGGATCTCTGTTTCTATGCCTTTTAGATAGGTAGAATAGCTTATAGTGTTGTTTTGCCAATGTTTCAGTGACTTCGTACGTGATAGCTTGTAGCCTTGTGGCTATGAGGTGACGGTAAGTTTCTTTCCCATAGCCACAATTACGTAGGGAATTTTACCGATGAAATAGCGTACCGTAGAAGGTTATGAGCTATTTGAGAGTGCAAGGAGGTAGCATGGGATAAGTAGGTACCTAAGCTAATGAGCCGGCTGATAAAAGTCAGTTGGAACGACGCCGAAATTTCGACCTATATCGCTGTAGGAATTGACCTAGGTCAGCCGCTCGTGTGTGCTCAATATAGCGCACAGCATCATGTTTTAGATCACTGGATATTAGATAGGTAGCTAAGTGGGTAGCCATTCTGCTCCATCAGTATCGCCTATCTTTATTATTACCTCGCAATGAAATAGGTAAACGCATGTAGCAGTTACTTAATAAGGCCAATTTCTACAAGACAAGCTTACTTCAACCACCACGTCGACTATAAATGACTTGTAGTTTAGTGGTAAAACGCTCGCTTCGTGAGAGATTCAGGGTTCGATTCCCTGCGAGTCCAAGATTTTTATCCCTGTGTGACGTTCATACCATTTTTGTTCTCCATTAATCAAACAGGTTTTGATTCCTTGAATTCCTGGATTCCTGGATAACCCTGGATAATTGGACTGTCCGACTCAATATGTGCTCTAACATTATGAAGCCACCTTGATAATCTACGGCTTCAATCCTCCATAAGAACCCCTATACTCGCATCCAAGATAGGAGCTGCGAGTGTTACTTCACACCAGGTAAATCACTTGGTATTGAGGCGAAGAGCTTTCATGCTACCCAGAATCTCAGGTGACCCCTTTAAATCTCGCGGGCGAGCAGCTTATGGTTGATGGTAACTAGGGAGATTCCTCAGAGCTACCTGTGTTTACAACATTTGGTCAAGGCAGAACTATAACTCAGGTATATCCGGCTCAGACCAGCAACCGGCCATTGTTGGGATCTAAGCCAAATTAACCATTCTAACATTGCCTTACGTCTTGATAATAGCTGCATTGGCTCCGTATAGATCGTCGACGGTAGAAGAAAATATAGCTCGCTACCGGCTGTCTATGCTACATCTCAAACAAAACTTCACGGCGATATCCGGCTAGGCCACTCTGGTATAATTTGGTCAGGTTATTGCCAAAGACCAGATCCCCATAACCCGAAGATCTAACTTTCGCACGCGAGCGTCTCGTGACTGTTTGACGAGGAAGGGATCGCTCCGGCTGCTAGCTATTATACGTGGAAGGCTTGGATCGCGAAATATTAGGAAGTCTCCTTGTCACTATGAAAGCGTCGTGTCCTTGTCCTAAAGCTATTCAGGCCCATCGTGAAGATCTGGGCGGGATGTGAGGCTTCAATTTCCAACTGGCTCTCTAGTTGTATACGTCTTGCCGCTGCTGTGCGTTAGATGCCTGGACTTTAACCAAGTTATGGCGCTCATACTTACGCAATGTGGGCTAGGTACGCCCTGCTAAAGAGACGGTATATAAGCTGAGATTGGGTGCATTAGTTGAGTGACCAGCTGTAAGTGAAGGGGGAAGCCATGCTATATACACATCCACACCATTTCTCCATGTACAGTGCCTGACAGTAGTGTCTTGACCCTATTCCAACACGTCTAACGGGCTTAGGGAGATATAGACAAATTGTGTCTACGCTTCATCACCTGTCATAACTTCTTCGGGGAACGTGGTGTGCGATGAACCTTTGTCAGATAACTACGACTAATGCCGCGAATCAATTTGGGGGACAGTGAGGAATAATAAGATAACTATGAAATGATTTGCAGAACTCCCTCTTGCTTAAGTCGTGTAGTCGAGGCCCACTTAGGGGTGGAACCTACACCCATGATTGCACTATCAACGGGACATAGGATATCCGATGCTTGGAAGCGTAATCGCGGAGTCAGCATAAGCAGTGAAAGCTGATGGAAGCTGAGCGAAATCTAACTAGGGGCTTTCGGGCGAGAGTCTTATGGACGTAGCACCGTAATACGCACGGATATGTGACCGATGTGTCATGACTGGGAGCCCGGTGATCGACAAGTATCTGCGTGAACGAAATAACCATTTCTGCCCATTTTAATGATATGAGTCCCCAGTTTACAATGTTGGTCCGCTGTGCTCGCTATGATCACTTCGTTCCCATATCTGCTTGATATCACAGATGTGCAGTCAGGCGTTGCCTAACACCCACGTCAACAAGCTCACTGGACTGATGCGTAATTGCTCGACGTGACTGAAGCGATTGCGAGCCACGATGACCGGCCTCATCCAAGCCCCAGCTGTAATGAGGAAAGCCGGGACTAATATGGCAGCTTGAATGACTGGACCTCCTCTAGCTTGGTGTTAAGTAGATCTCCACCTAGGTAGTAAGGGCGTACCGTAGAAGACCTGTTTAACATCCGCATCGGGCCTCAGTTGTGTTACTGAAGAGTACATAAACGCGCGAGACGGCTCTGAGGGAGATCATAGGGCTCTGATCTGAAGGTTCGGCCTTAGCACGATGAAAGAGATCTAAGAGGAGGCTTATCATGGTTCTCATACCTTGATGGATAACTTGCAATTCCAACTGGCCGACTGACACTAGACACCGGAGACCACCTGCGCCACGGCTCTATGATCTGAGCTAGTCGTTCCTCATGGCGATAACGAGGTCACGATTCTAGGCTGGGTACATACGAGGCAGCTCAGCGCGGCATACCTAGAAGACTGGGGCTTTCGGCACGGATCGAGCAGAACAGTTCACACGCCTCAGTGTGACCGTATCTGCCCTGGCACGCAAGTCCAAAATACCGTAGTCCGAAGACAGCCGACTCGGGCCGCCTCCCAATATGCAGCGTTCGATACGGCTCTTGTGGTGTTGGCAGAATGATCGTTAGAGCGAGCGGTGGCTATGGAGATATGGCCCAAAGGCTTACGCGGAAGATATATCGGAGGCCAGGTCACCGTGGATTCTTGTCAAGCCTCGACGTCGCGTGCAGCTGACAATAACGGCATCAACCAGATCAACAGGCTCGGAGGCCTTTGCCGATGTTCCTCCAGTTGCGGCTTACAGCGAATTCACAGTCCTCTGGCAGTGTCCACCCACTTGACAATTGACCGTGAACCGTCTTCCTACCGGCCCGGGGATTGCACAGTTTTGATACGCTTCCGCTCGCAAGGTCAACGCTTCTGTTCCCATGCTGGGTGCCCACCATGGAGATAGGAGGTATCGCTCTACGGCGGCGCTGAGCAAATATTGAGGCTCATCATCATATTCTAGTGTTGCTGTGAGGAGATTAGGTGGGACCTGTACCGTATCTGCGGTCAGTGGCGCAGTGACAGGTCTCGCTCAGCAGCGAAGTCTCCTCGCTGTCGCAGTTAAGAGTAGGCGACCCCAGCGGTACCAACCCCATGCCGATGACCCCGGCTAGACTCAAGGCGTATTCAGTGAACCAGTTGAGCAGAGACCCAATGCGCTGAGCCTAGTCGGACTATGAGGATCAGCCGTTGCGCCCAAGCTACCGAGTCGTCGTTCCTAACCCAGCCTACGCTACGAATTGGTGGTTTGCAGACAGGCCAGACTGGGTTGGGGAACTGCGTAAAGGGGTCGGGGATTTATCTTGCTAGGGGCTTCCAAACGATGAGGCACTTCGGGTATTAGTAAAGAAGTTCGATGGTAGCACGGGCAACGCCATAGCACCTGTGAGCCACCTATATGGTCCCCAAGTGGCTTGTAAGGTCGAACCCGAGCCCGGGGCTTAGGCCGTTGAGGCATTATTGAGTGGTAGAATTAAGTTGGCTAGTTGGGTCAATACGGCACCTCAGGGTCCGGCCGACAAGGTCCTGAGAAGCTCGCGAGTGGATGTTACTATCCCCAATGGTCCTGAGTATTGCCGCCCTCACCGTCGTTGGCGATATCGAATTTATACCTGCGAGCAGAACATCAAAATCCCCACTAAATCTGCGTGCACATTCTTCTGCTCGCAGGTACTTGGGCAAATCCCATGTTCTGCTCGCAGTATATATCTCGATGATACCCGGCGAGGATACTGCCTAATTGCCACCTGATCGACTTATATGCCCTTTAGAGGACCAGAGGTAACCGGGGGCTGAGTTTGCCGGCCTCGTAACCTCATCTTTGCGAGAAGATGTGTGAGATAGGGGCTGCGACACCCGAACTTCAGGTTACCAACTTTCTTCCCTGTTAGTGGTTTCCTGACTCAATTCTACGTATATAGAGATAAAAAAGGCTGGCGGGCTAATAGCAAGTGGTCCGGAGTCAAATGGACCTCGCCGTCGTCAGGAATATCTGAAATACCCGTGCGAGCAGAACAGCGAAAACCCCACCAAATCTGCGTACACATCGTTCTGCTCACAGGTTAGCAGGCAAATTGGATGTTCTGCTCGCACTACATACTACAACGATAGTCAACGACAGAATGCCCCAGTAGACTCAGTGCAGCGCGATGTTAATGCTGTCGGTCTCGGCGTTATTGTCGCGTTTTTGGATTCTCGAAATATCAAAGGGGTACTCTGATTTTAACCCTCAATATACCATCATTTACACCCAGACCACCATCTCCCAACAAGCTACGCATGAAAGATTGCTGGTATCAACTGGGAGTATGAGAGTGTTGATGACGATTGCCGTCGTCGTCGTCTCCAGAAATATTCGATTTAATTAGTTCCCAGTCAAGCCACATGTTCTGCTCGCAACATATATCCTAGCACTAATCAACGAGCAAGTGCCCCAATTGACTCTATGAAGCTGAGTTGAAGTAGCATTAGCCTCAGACACACCCCCTCATAGCCCAATTACCCAATAGTTGAAAGACAACCCGGACTCTGGACTGTCAATATGCCAGCCTACGTAGTACTATTGCTTGCCCAAAACAATAACGCCCTACATGCTTCCTATGACGCATCAGATGCCCTCGCTGGACGTGTGAGTGGATTCCTAAGTAGTATTGATCAACGCCACTCTCGAGTTGCCAGGAATACAAATTATGGACAATGTCCGGGCATGTTAGTTGTGCTCGCATCATATCTTGGTGACAACCGACGTGATGGTTACTGAGGAGCCTCAATACAGCATAAGGCTCACGCTACGTGCCTCGGAGCCATATCCGCGTGGCTGTATCCGAGACTTGATGCGGGTATCCGGACTTACGCATATTAAAAGTCATCCTATAGGCGGCATCGGGCTGAGATGTCGCGTTACGACTAAGCTGCACTGCGCTACACTGGACGTCTTAATCGAAAGATTCTAGCGCTCCCGTCTACCCAGTCCTTCAGGACGAATCCCCTGGGTTCTCGGAGGCATCCCGGTCCTCTCGGGGTGGAACTAGAGCACTAGCCGCATCTCGGTTAATCCCCGTTTACGACACGGCACGCACAATGAGCTGGAGCTGCTGGATAGGGGTAGGACGCCAAGCACGTGGTTGAGCTGCGTCGGAAATACCGGTACGTCAGCATGCTAACGGGCTTCTGGTTGAAGGTCAGGCTCACGCTGGAGATTGTGCTAGAGAACGAGCTCTTGAGAGGCTCTATAAGCGGCGTATGTTCGCGTTGGTTTATGGGGAGCATATACCATCAGTCACGAGACCTTACATTGTCATTATCGCCGGATATATTCAATACTTAGGGGGTAGGCATACGGTCCTGTTGTTCTGCTCGCACCATACACCTTGGTCTTAATCGACGAGATCATCACCAGGTTGCCTCAATATAACACGAGGCGGACGTCTTAAGCCTTAGTTACACTTATGCGGAGCTGCTTGTATAGATATGAAGGGGGTATATCCGGTTGGTTGGCACCCTACTGGTATAGTCGCCCACGCCGACGAGGTCCCTGGAAGCTCAATAAGCTGCGTCGTAAGATCCTACTGGACTTCGTACGGCACGGCCTATCATTCCTGAGGTTATCAGCCCTTGTCGTCGTCGAGAATATACAATTTAGCCTTGCGAGCAGAACAGTCAAATCCCCCGCAAACCTGCGAGCACATCGTTCTGCTCGCAGGTATAGTGAGGATTCGGATGTTCTGCTCGCACCTTATATCCCAGCAACACTTTACGACAATGACCTGCTGGGGATCCCGGATAGTACTGGGTGTATGGCGCGGTGCTCAGCTTCATTTCCCTGTACTAAGTTTACCGAGAACCTCAATGGTATTGTCGAGGTGTCCATGTCAATCCGACCCCCTACTGGTATTTTTCCGGCACGGCGACGACATCGCAATGGACCTGGACGAGTATGCTACGTCTCTAGGAAGCTTCTGAGAGCAAAAGAATGCGATTCCGAGGCTTCTTGACCTCGTCGTCGCTCGGAATATTTGAAACCACCTAGCTATAATTGCCCATATTTTTGACGACCAGTGTGGGGTTACGAAGTTGGTGCTTTCAGGTGTTAGAAATGGATTGCCGTATCTCTTGAGGTCTTGTGCGATGCATCTGGAGTAGCAAGACCCGTGGTCGATGACATGGGATGATCCATACGGGCTCAATCTTGCGGGACGGGACAGAGCTACGGAGATGGCCACTTCACCACAGCCGAACGGCCAACGAGTTAGTGAGCAGGGCATTTCAGGTCTTGAGTCGTTAAAATATTAAGTATCATAGCCAAACCATATGGATCATGCACATGTGTTCGTGCCTCGGGAAACTTATGTGTCCAACTTGGTGTTTTCCTGAGACGATGACCCCGGTATGGCGCGGCCACGTCTCAACGTAAGGCGTGTCGATAATCGCGGACCCGACTGACCTCGCTGTCGCCGTCAATTATCTGAAATACCCGTGCGAGCAGAACATCCATATCCCCGGCAAGCCTGCGTACACATCGTTCTGCTCGCAGGTTGTGTGAGGAACCCGATGTTCTGCTCGCAGTATGTACCATAGGAATCGAGGTGGAAAACACCCCCACAACGTATAATCGGCCCGGCATGACGTTTTCCGTGCTTTTGGCCTTCCATATAAGCCAGTCGCGAAAGGTTGGACCTGGTAGTCTTGGAGATTTCACCGAGTTTAGATAACCCCTATAGTACCGGCCTACATGATCCGCCTGGTACGGGAGCAAGTTGCAGGGCATCCCCTTGGCTACGTTATCGCAGTACTCAGGCCCTAGGTACCCTGAATCATTGATACCGGTCGGTGGAAGGTCGGGGGTCGAATACGTTGTGGCTCGCAACCCATATGACACTTGGAGTGTTTGGAGCGTGGGGGTGCGGCATCACATTCTGGTGATCCCCAGTGGGCTATCACATGCTAAAAGGTCCTCTTGGGCTGTGGGAGCATGTGGCTAGCGGCCAATTTAGGTTCCGACGAAACTTGGTCAGCGCTATCACTCCGGAGTTCTAATCGGCAATTTCAAATCAAGGCCAAAATGATGCGGTGAAGTCAGAAGTCTTGCAGATGGCCCTATGAACTTCTAAGAGAGGCTCGTCCAAGCCACTGAGGTCGTAGTCGAATTTTCGAGAAGACCGGATGGCTCCGGGGGGCTCCGAAATGCGACTGGAGACACGGAGGCAACCGGTCTGGCTCAAAGCCTATGCACTCGACTCCAAACTTCAGGGACACCCTTTTTGAGCCCAGCCAATCGACCTGGAACTCAAAGAATCCAGATAAGTGAGCTCCCTGTCGTTGCGAACTGCTCAGGGGTAAGGTCCATTATGGTCGCCTATTCACAATCGACAACACGGACCACGGGGACAACCAGATTGGCTTATTGACGTCGTATATCGCGTTTCATAGCCAGGGGAAGACTCGGAGCGCAGTATTGCCGTTGTGCGCCTTTTAAATATTTAAGTCCGGATACGCCGAAAACACCCTTCATAGAGCGGGCCAATACTTTACAACGACGACGATGAGGCCATTAATCTCTCGTCAGGATGCTTTACAGTGGCAGGCAAGGCTGTGGGGAAGGTTTGAAGTCAATCGGATCATCCTGTCGCTGTCGATGTCCAAATTGGGTGTGCGAGCAGAACATCCAAAACCCCTCCAAACCTGCGAGCAGAACGATGTGTACGCAGATTTGGTGCGAATTTGGATGTTCTGCTCGCACCTCTATTTTCTGTATATTCTGGGTAAACAAGGTATTAAACGCGCCTAGAATTGATCCACCATGATGCCCGTGGCCGTCGCTTTCCTTGGAAGCAAGCGGGTGACCCAGAAGGTAGTCGGCGCTAGAAATATCACCCAACGAAATAGTTGAAAAATAGCAGACTACTTTAGGGCGACAGCATGGTTGACAGTAACCTCGGAATCGAACATAGAGACCACCTAGCAAGTGATGAAGGCTTGCCGGGCTTCGTGGCGGGTATCCGTACATATGATGTTAAGTGGTCCCGGTCCCTGGTTTGGGTATGAGAATGCGGCGATGACCCACGCAACCAGGTCCGCGCTCCTCGGTTACCATCGGGAGCTTGTCAAATGGTGCTGTAGACCACATCTGAGTCATAGTCATGGTCGATACTCGGCGACTGATCAGTTGCCCAAGTCTATCCCCTGCAGGCAACTCGGGTGCCGTGCAAAGGGTGACGGAGATTCCCAAGACAGCAACCACCTTGAGACTGACCCTGTGGCCTCATTATGCCTAGATAGACTCACAGGATAGCAGAGCGGCTCACAAAACGGCGTAGCAGCGTCGAGTCATTTCGCATATTATGGTGAATTGGCCCCATGCAACAAGTCCGCCGACATGACCACCCACACTTCGAATTTCAGCTCCAAATCACCTGCGTTCAATAGCCCGTCTTTTAATACGTACATGGGGAAGGTCTTGTGTCCTTTGAACCATGTCGTCGCCGCCAAATATTTAATTTGACCCTGCGAGCACAACATCCGAAACCCCACCAAAACTGCGAGCAGAACGATCTGCACGCAGATTTGGTGGGGATTCTTTTCTTCTGCTCGCACCCCCTTCCCGGACCCGGTGGTCACTCTACCAGCCCAGAACCTATTCCATTCGATTCCCCGTCGAATAAATAGGCCGTAGTCATTTATTCAGGGTCAAAAAGCCCGGGGTTGTCGTCGCAAACTGCCCCGGAATGACCCGCCACCCCTACATGTTCACTTACACGGAAAACCCCTTACGCCTCAAAGTAAAATCCTGAAACAATTAGGAATAATAGAACAGTGGCAGGGGAGCTCAGAACTGAAAGACCGATGTCAATTGACCCATCCTGTCGTCGGTGATATCCAAATTGGTTCTGCGAGCAGAACAAGGAAAACCCCACCAAAACTGCGCGCAGATCGTTCTGCTCGCACCCACTATCTATACATCCCGCCAGTATTTTAAGCCATCTAAGTACCATGGGAGGTTATTTAGGTGTATAATAGCACGTTCGCTTAATGAGGAGTGCTGGACGTTTGAGTTCGCCGTCAAAACCCGCCCTAGTACAGTACCCGCATACCCCCTACATATTCACATATACGCAAAATATTCGGGACGCAAGAATTTAGGGTTAGGGTTAGGGTTAGGGTTAGGGTTAGGGTTAGGGTTTAGGGTTAGGGTTAGGGTTAGGGTTAGGGTTAGGGTTAGGGTTAGGGTTAGGGTTAGGGTTAGGGTTAGGGTTAGG
>JAOXNQ010000523.1:0-72739 GCA_028571165.1 Hypoxylon perforatum
GTGCTCGGCCGCCTCGACTGGTTCGAGCGCGCCGCGCTCCTGCGGCCCGACGCGCTGAACGGCGTGTTGAAGATGGCGGACGTTCGTGTTGGTGATGTATACGAGGTCAAGCTCAAGAACGTCAACGTGCATGCCAACCAGGTCTTCGTTGAGGCCGTTGGGGTGCTCGAGAAGAAGGCCAATGAGGTCCCTGTCGCTCCGGGAAAAGGTGTCGGTGAGGACGGAATTGCTGCAGGCTTGACGTAGGTGGGAAAGCTCAATTGAGCTCTTGCGGCGAGAAGAATGAATGTACGATGAAGATGTAACTCTTACATTGTAAGAATACTGTGTACAAACACCTAGACGGAATTAATAGGCAGTTGCATATACTTTTTCCTCCTCCACATTCCCCATGACTACCAATTGTCGCCTCATTGCATTTATTGCCGTAGCTATACCTTTCTTTCACCTTTTTCACCTCCGCGATATAATATAGGATCGGCATTGTATTCACGTGAGGCTGTAGGTGAAGGCGTGGTCTCACCTCGTGCCTTGTGTGGTCACGGGAATGGTAAAATTTCCCCTTCGATTCCGCAGTTAACAAAGTCACAATTGACCATGGTACTTATTGGATCTTCGTGACCCAGTGCATGTTCGTTTTTCTCCCCTTTGCCACTTACCAACCGGAGGTGGTACCGAGGTGCGAGCGTGCGTGCTTATGTACATAATCGCCAAAAAGCCACAGGACCACCAGCACCTCGTAGGTATGTCCTGCATACATAAACCTGGGTACCTAGTAGGTAGGTAGCAGAACTGCTACCGTTGCATGCCGTGCCGCTGTAGAAAACCACAAAAAAACAGAGGACTGATTTGCCCTTGGACTTGCTGTAAGGAGGTATTGGTGGTTTTCTTACGGTTTTGGCAAATGCGACCACATACAAGCCCATTCATTATATCATATCATACATATTTGCCTACCATACCTACCGTAGGTAATCAACCCAGTAAAACCCATACCACACCGCATCGTGGCGGACCAGTCTAGATCGAACAGAAGAAAAATCTCGCCCGCGGAGAAAGAAGGGGGGACGCACGGGGGCGAGCGCGTAAAAAAGCATCCAAGAACCAACCCCGTGGGGGGCTTGGGTTGGGTTCGCCCTTTGCTGCTACCTACCGTTAGGTACCTGGTAGGAGGTAGTCAAACCATTGCCGTTGGTCAAATCCGGCCGGGCTTTTTAAATTCGAGTACTATGCGCGGGATTCCTCATTAGATCAGACCAAGCATAGTAATCACCACGCTCTGCGCCAATATAGTATGTCTTGGTGTCTTGTGTGTATTGTATTGTATTGTATTGTATTGTATTACGGCTTTTCGACCCAAGTAAGACAGATTGCCTGCCCTGCCCCTGTTGCCTCATGATCCCGTGTATCGGGCAAATCTATTGTTTATATATAATAGCCATACAACAAGGCGCAGGCCGAATTCCGACCACAGCGGCCCATTTGTCTTCCGCGTCACAAAAGTCCGCAATGACAGCCACCTACTTTACCGCGGTGTTGCATGCCCCAATCGGACTATAGATTTCTCAACCGTGGTAACACCTGGAAGGCTACCAAAATACCCCCGTAGGCGTTGAGAAGCGTCTATCTGACGCATTTCCATAACACTGCTTTTCCCTCTTCTATACATTGATTTGACCCCGCCGGACACCTAGTCCGCCCGAACAGTAGTCCCGATAATAAATAACCGTATATAACGCCTGGTAAGATCGCCGGAGGATATCACCCTCGTATGTGCCGTGATTCCGTTCCGTGTTATCGCCTCCCATGCTCCAAGTCCAAAAGGTCCGGGGTAATCTGATCCGAATAAAATAATATTTCTTGAAAAGAAGACATTAATGCATAAGTCATCATTTTGCTGGACACCGAATGCTATGCATTTTGGGTCATGAAAGTCAGACTGCTGCGGTGGCAAGTCGACCTGTCGTCGAATTCATCGTCCTGATGACTCAATCTTGCTTATTATGATGGCTGGGCTGAACCAGTCGTCATTCGTACTCTCCCAAATGGTAGTGCGTCCGTCGATCCAATGCGACCTCGAGTTCAGTAGATAGTAGATATGATCGTAGAGAGGACGCCACTCCTTCACCTTCTCCAACCGACGTTCCATATTACGTGGGCAATGTCTCGGGCAGTGTTGACCGTGTCTATTACTCGACCAATAATCCCATCATTAGGTTGTACATCGCCGTCTTCAAAGGGCATAAACATACCACTCTCTGTTCGGCGCATTCCAGCAGGCTCGGTATTATCATGATTCGTGGATGAACGCTGGAAGTTCGCTTGTTTGAAGTGCGAGATAGCATCGACCGGACTAGATTGCGGAGTTAAACTTGTTTCGTCATCATCTTCGTCCACGAAGAAAGCGGCCGACGTTTTGGACGGTCTTAGCGTTTCTTGCGATGAAGATGGCGATAACAGCGGGCTTCTCAGGCTGCCAGTGCTGTGCTTCATTGCTGTTTCCGGATTTGGCGAGTCTTCCCTATATTTCAACGTCGTTGAGGGTAACATGGCGATTGTCTTACTCTCGGTGGGTGTGGTCACGGGAGAGCGTCTGCGCGGAATAACGGGTTTCTTTGATGTCTTAGTCTTCTTCATCATTATTGCACCATCATCTGAATCGCTGTCGTCGTCAAATGCCCAGCGACTGTGTTCTACCTCATCCTCTTCTTCATCGCACTTGACATCGACTGCAATGCACTGTAGTACCTGCTCGTCAAAATGGATGTGTTTTCGTTCCGAGGAAGGCGAGATAACACCAGAAGAGGATGTTGAAGGTGCAAGACTCGTGTTGTCGTGGCT
The DNA here is from genome assembly GCA_028571165.1 of Hypoxylon perforatum. Lineage (NCBI taxonomy): Eukaryota > Fungi > Ascomycota > Sordariomycetes > Xylariales > Hypoxylaceae > Hypoxylon > Hypoxylon perforatum. The sequence continues at coordinate 2,842 of JAOXNQ010000523.1, forward strand.
CCTTTTTCTGGATGAGAAGGGAAATGTGACATAGTCCGTAGTGGCGCGATGTAATATCGGCCGACCTACGCGAATACCGATATCCTTTTGTTGAGCCTGGACTGCAGCCGTAGCCTGTTTTAATAGAGAAGAGGAAGAAAGTGACCGCTGGAGCATAACCTCCGACATACTTCTCTTTTTGAGAATCGGCTTCTTGTTGACAAACGAGTCGCATCTTGATAAGGTCGAGCTCTCCTGGGTGTCATTTGGAAACAATTCCCCTTGGCGAGTCTGTAGCGGTCCGTACAACCACGTCACGTCGCAGTCCTTGAGCCTAAGAGAATAGGTTAGATTTTGGGGATATGGGATTTACGTGGGAACATACCAGTTCAAGGTCTCTGGGGTAACCGTTTTTAACTTGTATTTAGCTTTCATCCAAGTCCTCCAAGACGCATTCTCCAGTCTTGGCCCGTTAATGTATTCACCTCTCTTGGATACTATGTATCGCCATGATGACCAAATATCCTCTTCTCTCCAATCGTGTGACAGGTAGTCGACATGTTGGGTAGGATGGCGCTCGACGGCGGTATCATCTATGGCGCGTTCAATGGCTTCTGGAGATTCTGGGCGCGATGTAGTGGCTGACGTATCCTGATCAGTTGGAGATACGGTATATGAATCACCGGATCGAGGACTCGGGGGAGGTTCCAAATCTTCGAGTGGCCCGAAATATGGATTGTGGTCAAATTCCGGCACGATGATATGGTCCTCGGAATGGATGTTATGAATATCGTCCTCGCATTGTCCGTCTAAAGATAGGTTGGTAGCCGGCGTGGAAGAATAAGACGGATCAGCGGACTCGACCTGTAGCGTGCGAGGAGAGGACGGAGCCGAAGACGGGCTAGAAGTGGGAGCTAGGTGAGTAGATTTATGGTGGTATGCATCTTGAAAGGATTCATGGAAAGCGTCGTTTATCCTAGATGCTGAGGCCGAGGTGTGGAAGTTTTGCGTCGGTTTCGACATAAATTTCGACTGGGAGTGAGACCTCCTTAATGCCGATGGGGAAAAGAGGTCAGTATCCTCCTGAGGAAGGACCACGGCCATCTCGTGATACTATTCTCCTCCCTCTAGCACAAGACGAACCCAAATCCTCCTACGTTTACAACTCCAAAGTATGTCTGGCGCCGGCCTTCATGGGGCACGGTATCATCGCCCTAGACAAGAAGAACAGATGAGTTTGGAACCAAGTTTATTCTCGAGTTGTCAATGGTTCTGAAATAAGTCCTAACTGCCTTTGGTTTGGCTGGGGGATTTCCGGATGACGTGACAACTTAAAGGGTGTGGTGCGCAGCCGGGACACTTATTTCGGTAATGCCGAAAGTCCAAAGCTTTGGTCTCGCTACGACGCGTCGAGATTGTGAGCGTAGATGAACAGAATTATCTGGGGGAGGATGGTGGGATTGTCGTCGGCAGGTTAAGAATTCGTATTATTGGAAACGGTTGACTTCTAATGGGGTGTGTGGGAGGGAATTTGTCTAGGGAAGAGGCTTAAGAATGCATGGTGTCTGGTTCATGGTATTAAGATGGAAAAGAGTCTAACTAGCCCGCGGCAAAATGGCTAGGTTATGGCTAGGTTAGTACAGTAAGTTGCCCTAGTACAGTACAAGTGCGAAGAAGGTGGAAATTCCGGGAGATCGGAAGGTTGCAAGGATGTTCTCCTAGAAGGAGGATTGAGGGGTTGATAGTCGACAGGGCCAGCCAATAGGTAAGGGCATGGATGACTCGACCTGGCAGTCGTGGGTTTTTTTTTCTTCTGGGCGGAGGGCGGAGGGAGAAGTGAATTGGACTTGTGACTGGTGATCCTAGGTCTGGGACCACTGGGGGACTGGGGACTGGGGACCTTGCTGAGAAGATGGGACAAAGTGTGGAGGCGTTTCAATGTTCCATCTGAGGTATGTCCACTATGTGTATAATATGTACATGTCCAGGTGGTATTAGGGACGAAAGTAAGTACCTGACCTAACTTACACGTAATGGCGAATAATAAGGTGGAAATGATGACTTGCTTAGAGCTGGCAAGACTAGCAAGACTGGCAAGATTTATTATATTAGTCTGGCAGTCTGGTTATCTTATTAGTGACAGGCGACACGCGAACGGGGGACTTCTCGTACTTTACCGCTTTGACCTGGCACCTGGATTACCACATTAAGGGCACTCACTAGGGCACTCATAGATAGATAAAGGTACATACACCTTGCATCCTATTCATTCTCGTGGCAAGGAACTTTATTGCGTCTAATATCCTTAGGTCGTCTTTAGCCCTGCCAAGTGATGTTTGAGCTCTGCCGGGACGCACATATATGCGTACATATGTGTAGCTGCGCCAATATGCAAATGCGAGTGTGAATACTCGAAGGTGTAAGTAGAAGCGCACGCAAATGTAGCAGCAACTTCGGCAAGCCAGGGCTTTCCTAGAAGTATGGGTACCACGATTTGCGTATGAACTACAGCGACTACAGCATGGACTACAGCATGTACGAGAGGAGATAAACGGTCCTCCAGTTCTAAGGTCCCACCATAACGTACCTATGCGCCGGAACTAGAAGAAGTGGAGACGGGTAGGAAATCAAGAATGCGGACAATACCTAAAACTTCCATGGAAGCGGCTTCGACCACCAACATTGGACCGTCCGAACTAACATCGGTACTTGTAGCCACGCGGTCTGATCTAGACGGTCCCAAGTACTTCAGATAAGGCATACGCACTCCACACGTATATGCATTCATGTATATAGATCCACGTACATCAGCTGCGCACAAGGTGATACATATGTGTAGCTGCATACAGACCAGTACGACACATGCAAGCCCGCCTGTAGCCCTCATGTCGCCCGTATGCAGGCGTTACACCTCGACTGATAACCCTGTTACCTCCCTTAGCATTGCATCGAAGTGTACGACATGGCAGCATGGACAAAAGTGGGAGTGAAAAGGGAGTGGGTTTAAATTTTCAACCTCCCAGTGCCTCCCACTCACCCCCGTGGGAGGTCAGACTCTCGTTGGTTCGCCTTGAACTCTTGGTCATGACCAGTAATGACAGTCGCCGTAAAAAATGGCCGAATTTAAGAAAGAAAAAAAAATTACTAACAAATCAGAATTGAGAGAATTGAGAAATGTGTGGGTTCTTAGATGCATGGGCCGAATCTAGAGTGTCTCAGTTTACATTTCGGTAGGAGAAAAAGATGGGTGGAACGTGGGCTAGACCATAAACCGCGTAAATGGATCGTTTCTAAATTCTTCATTGTCTACTACTTTTGGTGCTAGGAAAGGTAAGGCAAGGGAGGAAGAAAGTATCTTTCGGGAACTATAGTCGGCTAGAGAATTTTACGCGAAGGTATGTATAGCAAAGTTCCATCCTGCTGCTTGGAACTCTAGTCATTCATTAGATACATTAGTTAAATGCTCTCAGCATTCTATTCCTAAGCGCAATGCGCCAAGTCTCGGGCTGCTGAGAGGCAGAGAGGCTACCAAAAGGGCTAGAATTCAAAATCGCATGAGCGTTAAAAAAGATCAGCAGCTTTAGTGCTGAGATGGGTGTGTAAGTTGATTTCCCCGGACGGGCTAGAAAAGTCTTATTTTATCAGTATTACAGGGGTGTTCATTAGGGGTGGAAAAGAAGCGAGGATAGCTCAAATCTCATAAATGCCATAGGTTACTAGAATCTGATGATTTTTATAAAATGCCACGGTGATATATATATTAAAAAATAATCAAGAGTTGTTAACAAGGTATAGGTGTAGGTGTATGGCTTGGAGAGACATTCACGAGTTACAGGTATAACCACCTCTAATATCATCGTACTAATACATCTCGTTACTTACCTACCTTGTAAGAACACATACATATATCATACTACGCCGTTTCGTCCCTGACTTAATCTTGGTTATGGTGAAGCAAGCAAACTCAGAACAATGAATGCCGGATCTTATCTTGGTACTGATAGGTAATGAGATAATGATGACCTTGCTCATAAGCAATAAATGCCTGCATATTCTATGTACCTTACATAGGTATGTGCCATAATCTATAACGTATGTATGGAACATATCTGGTGGTTCGATGTACTAAAAACAGCTTGACTAGATTGTACATAAGCCTATACGCAAGTAGCAGCTTAATCTATACCTACATCTCTAGCATCTCTAGAGTACGACATCAATTGAGTCTTCTCGCTTATACGAGCTCGAGACGCGAGTCCTAACCGGCCCGTTATGCTATCTAACCTAACCTAGGTCCTTGAATAAAGAGCTTTTCTTTTCTTTCTCCATTGTGAGATTTACCTACACCGTATGGATATCTAAGACTTGCCCTTTTCTTAAGGCAACTCTGCGCGAGACCCCTAAAAGGGGCAAAATGTGAATGGAGGAATGTGTCAATCTCCCCCGTATATCAAGTTTGATAAGCCCCAAGATTGTGACATATCTGACAATCGCACAAGAACTCCTCTCTGTACTACATGAACTGGAACTTCTATGTACATGTGCGCAACGCCATGTTTCGTACCGCAGATGTCAATCTCCACCCCCGCAGTGGCTAGTATGTCTGTGTGACGTACCTCCACGCTGAAATCCGTGGTTATGAACAATATCCGTCTATCTTATTTGTCAACCCCCTTTCGATCTTGATCTCTGACAACGAGCATATGGGCAGCTTTACGTTAGAGTTTTGGGGGTTCGACGTCACTTGTACCAGTCTTATAATTACATAGGATAGAATCCGCGTCGGTACAATAACAACTAAACGATTAGCATCTTATGAGGTACTGTTCTCCATATTCTTGCTGGTCCCTGCAGCTTGACCAGCTGGATTTGGCCAGAGCTTGATGATCTCCCTCGGTGGCTTTGATAGTTATCCCTACGCGACTACGGTTAATTTCTTCGAGTCAGCGCTGATGTTTGAGACATCTCGAGTGCCACGGCTTACAGGAAAACGCACGCAGGTTCTTGTCCTGGGAACCCGTGCGACGGGATGGGCCTCTTATGGGTCGTTTGCTAACTTCCTGCAGAGCTAACAAGCCGGTTGTTGACTAAACAACAGGTGGACGACTCGTTAGAGAAGCCTTAGACAAAGCCAATCCATTCCCACGGGATTCTTGGCACTGTTGCCATACTTAGCCATACGGAGCCACGGAACCGGCAAGGCTTGCCAAGTAGTTGTTGACCGATCCCTCATTCCCTTGCACACCGACTCGACGCTGATGACGTTGTCAACGCCCTCATCTCGCCATCAAGAACCCCATCGTGCCATTCAAGCAGCAAACATAAGAGTACATAAGGTTGCAAATCCAATCTGCGATCGTTCTGTGCAACCAACCCAACTACCAAAAATGGAAAGCTTGAGAACAATGACCACATCGGCGATCACGAGAAGTGACAGAAGGGTAACCTTAGGTACCTATTTTCCCGGCTAATCAGTAGGTATCGCCAATCCGGGCCGCACCATTGGTTCGACAATTGCAACTCAAAAGAGCTATACCATAGTATCACGGTAGCCTTGTACATGAACGAATACGCGGCTCACCAGCCGCAATTGAAATGCCTACCTACCTATAGACATGGGTCTAGAATCATTTCACTTCGCTGATTTGTCTCTCCACAACGCTGACATGGAGAAATCTATGTGTCTTTAATGCGCTACAGATCCTGTTGTCCCAGATCGACGCTTGTAAGACTTGAGTTTGCTGCTATGCAGAATAGTACAGGGTCTTTTATGACGCCCACATGAGCACGATCACGACCAACACGAGAACAACAGCTCTCATCCTTGAACCATTGCCCGCTGCCTGGTAGCACCGAGCTCTTAATCTCCATCGAAACACAATCCTGGGTCGTTGTGGACCATCAACTTCGAGCCGTTCCGAGCTTGCGGCGGTCTCGAACGCGATAAGCAGACGACGGACCTGAATATCTAAACTTAAAACTTACGAGCCCTATTGTGTCCTGGTACATACTTGCCGAAACGTCGGTTCGCGACTTGAATCGTTTGCTAATCTGGGCCGATGTAGGCGGCTTTGTGCGCTTTGTAGCTCTCTTCCCCATCTGCGCAAGGGGTAGCTCTCCGTCGATAAGGAAAACAAGCTTCGAGAGCTCCGTTGGACAAGCGCAGAGAGCTAAGCTGTCGGCTGCTTTCAGCAATCGCGGAAATCGTCATGCCTCCGTCACCCGCATTCATAATCTCGCGTTTTTACAAAGAATACGTACGAACGAATTGTTTTCTCGGCGACCAAACCTTTCGAGCGTCTAACCACTCGGAGGCGTATCCAGTCATTCTTATTGCTGCGTCTTATCTATTACGGAATGCGAAGAGATGGAACTCGCCTGCAAGTGACAACCATCTTCTTACGGCCCTCCTTTGTATCGCATACAATGTGACACGAGACTAAGCGCAGAGTAAGGTCGCAGCCCGACCTTGCATGTTTCTCGTTAACCCCCTGCCTGCATATCTGGGTCGGTAAAGTCTTTTTGCCTCCCGCTTTCGCATCGAGGGAAGCAAATTGAGATGCATACAGTAGGTAAGACAGCTCGCGCTGTTCGTGGGTGCATTTTCCGAACTACGGCCCTTTGCCGGCGGAACGGAGCATGAAGAACGGGTTACCGGCTACGTGGTTGTCCGGGTTCATCCGTTCCTATATATATAACAGCTCCGGCTTTTACATAAGAAACCCGACTGCGAGTCTCAAAAACCTTGAGGATCATGGTTGCGATACACATGGCTTGACCGGGCGGCTGGGATCTTCAAGCCATGCGTCTCTAGCCCTGGCGTCGCCTTGACCGACACATTCTATCACGTAATCTCCCACGGCTCAAAGCTCCAGAATTTCGATTTCGGACCAACAGAGATACCATTATGTGGTCGCAGCAAGCTAATAAGTCACTGCTGCAAGTCGCGTCGACTCCCTTGCTAGTATTAACAAAGACAGTGGGCAGCTATCCAATGAGCGTCTTCAATCGCAACACAAAGGCAGCGTCAGAGTTGCAACCATGCAGGCTTATCTGCATGAACGTTTTTCGGCTATCGCACCATCCCTCCTCGTCCACCCAAACCTCCCGATAGAAGATGACAATCTATTCAGACAAGGAAGTATAATTCAGGCAGGCTTGATCCTTGAGCCCTCCCGCTGGTTGGTGCGGTTCCGGAGGCGATGCGCGTGCTGTAACACGTCAATTGAGTAGTCTGCAGGTGGGTGCGGACAATAATATCCCTACGGCGGGCCTAGCGATCCGCGATGCATTTTGAGCAACGTTCCACGGTGTTGTGATCTTCTCCCTGCTGGGTGTCAACGGGCAACATATATAGCATCCTATGCAGTACCCTTGGTTAGGTTGTGCAGGCTGGTCCACCATGCTGGCCGCGACGGCCTGTCCCGTCCCAAAGTCGATAAGTCGAATCACCGTAGGTCTAGAAGCTAAGCTCCAAGGACATACTGCAACGCTGTCATTGGGGATTGAATTTCACATGCTTTCTGGCGAAATGATCTGCAGAGCTGTGCGTACTTCTTGCACAGCTCCCAAGCGCCCAAAGTGGCAAGCCGTTCAGTAAAAAGGGATTACCTATTTACTTGCCCTGAGCTGCAATCTCGAAAAATCCGATCAGCTTCGGGCGGCAAATGCGACTTCAGGGGGGACCCTGAAAGAGGCGCAGAACATGCGTTTGTTGGGCGCTACGTTCCTAACTTCTAAAACCGATACTTCGTGGGTATTTTCGGCTTCGCCCAGCTTCATCCCCACGCCAAGCTCTGCCGAAATGCGCTCACAGACGTCTATGAGAGACGCATCACCGTCGGCCTTTGGCGCGAAGCAATGGACGTGGACTACTGGCAACTTGGTGTCCGTGTGAGGAGCGAAGAGGTGCTCCCGCCCGGTGTACAGACCACGGAAATGAGGTAAGAAGGTGATAGCGGATGCGGGGAGGTTCATGACAAAATGAGAAATGGTTGGAGGAATGAATTTTCGTTCGGGCTCTGGAGGGCGCACTGAGTTCCCGGCAGCACTCGAATTAGGGTGCTGGCGGCGCTTCTCTCTTCTATTCGGCCCCGCGGCGGCATATTCTTTATTTGCAGATGCTGCGTACACCAGATCGGCAGCTTCACATATGAACGTGCGGCCGTCCTGATTGAATGGCCGCACGTACTGTCCGACCTAAGAATGGCGTGTCAGCCTAATACAAGACACACATGTTTCCCGTTCGACCTTTTTGCCACTCACCTTGTTGCGCCGGATGTTCTCATCGAGGTAACGATAGCTCTCGGGATTGTAGTCATTTGCCCAGACAAACACACCTTTCTTGCCGGCGGGCACTGCAAAAGGGCCAATGCCGCCCATGACATCGCACACGACCTCGCCCGGTTGGAAAATGTTGATCAACCGCCTGTGCTCACCTTCGAGCTTGCTGTTCCAGTACACCTTAGAGTAATCGAATCGGAAGACGCAGTCGTTCTCGCGAGCCTCGACGTTCATATCATTCGGCCCGGCAAGGACCTCATACGCGAACGTCCGAAACTCGGACTCGGTTCCCACGTCGGCAACCTTGTTGATGACTGTCTTGATCGAAGGATTCTTATCAAGCAGTACCTCGGCGATCAGCTTCTTGTACGGCAGAAACGCCTCCTTTAGATTCATGTGCGCGACATGTCCGGCTTGGTTAAACCCTGAAGGAATACCGTCGTGCTCGTCCCTCAGGTCAGGGGGGAGCACTGATTTCATCACATCCTCTACAAGACCGGTTAACTTGGTGCGTCCTTCGAACTGAAACCCAACCGAATGCAATTACCATAAGACCAGTAGTCATAGTCTAGGGACAAGTCGTACGGAACTATCCCTACCTCGTTACTCGATACCCCCTCCTGGAGTATAGGGGTCCATGTCTCGGGCACTGCAGATGTCATCGTCAGCAGCGTAACTGAGACACAATATTTCTCTGACATTACCTCCAACCTTGATCTTCGGATCCAGGAGTAAGCACTTGGTGCCCTGCGACGCAAGGGCCTGATCCGGGTGTGGCACCACGCCCTGTATCCTCTCGACAGCTAAGAGCGCGTTATCTCCCTGCAGCTTCTGCCGCCACGCAGAGATCTTCTTCCGATCTGCGACAGCAGCGGCGGCTAGGTTGACCGTCTTCTTGAAGAGTGAGCGGTCAAGCACGCCGACCGCAGAGCGGATCACAGGCGGACGGAGGACGCTGCCCATGTCGTCGTCGTCCACAGAGAGCTCTTTCTAGTAAATAGTAAGCAAGGTGAGCTTTAGAAATTAGCATCTTCATTTTACATACTGCCATAGAATTAAATTTCTTTTTTTGATAAGGTTTGTGGTGAGGCGGCGCAAAAAGTTCAGATGATACCCCCCTTTTGGTGATTTTTTGCGAAGAAACGGGCTGACGGGCTGACGGGCTGCCAGCTAAAGATCGACAAAATGCCGACAGGGATTAGTCTCCACGCTAAAATGCAAGGCTGCTAGCCAGCGCAAAATCCGTGTAACATCACATGCGTCATAACTGACAGAAGGCTGTATTTAGCGAAGCCTCTCTGATGAGTCTTTTTACCGCTTTATGAGATATTTCTTTTCACAAGTGCTTCAATTGGGATTACTGCAGCTCTGATTTTAACAGTTATCATTAGAAAGTAATTGGAAGTCTGGTTCTGTCTCAATGCGACCAGGCAGTCATACACATACCGCACAACTTATAATATAGAACGCCATAGAAATCATCGTCATAATAAAACATTATAAAACAAATGTGATGCTGCTCACTGGAAGGAATCTGTAAAGAATCGTGACCAAGCCTCTCTACCTTTTTCCTTTTTCCTGACACGCCAGTTCCAGGCCAACTTTTGCCCATCTACTTGCCAAGTTTAAAAGTTGCTTCAGTGTACTTCCGTAGACCTCGAAGAAACACTTGGTAGCCGACACCTTGGTTGTCAGGTGCACAGTATATCTCCGTCAACCGGATCGGCCATGGAGGGTACCCCTGAAGATTGACGTACGGCTCGAACGAGATGAGTAGATCCGGCTCCGGCATGATAGCTTCGGAGAGTTCGTTATTGAGAACGTCTGCAGTGATGTCCGCAGCTGTTATTTTCTCCCTATGAACCATCTGGACCAGAACTTTGGTGAGATCAACCATGGCTTCTCGACCATCTTCTTCCGAAATAAGAACGACTTCTAGCGAAAACTGATCTTGTGGTGGGTATCCCGGGCTCGCGGAACGAATAGTCGAGGCGCCGCGAGAGGAGAGTGAGAGCGGCGGAGCCTGGAGCTTCCCGAACCAGGCCTTGAGCTTTTGCGCTAAGCCCCGATGCGTCTGGGGCATGTAGCGTTTGAGTACTCCTGCAGATGCTTGTTAGCTTTGGTACATGTATAACTCGAGCTGTGTTGCTTTACCGGTCCGCTCGTATATGGATAGTCGAGGAATGCCGGCCGAGGCGCACCATGCCGCCACCTCGGAGGCTTCGTTGACAAGCTTCTCTAAAGCATCTCCCGCTCTGCCACCATCCTCCAGGGTCAATATCACACTAACGTGTTTCGGTAGTCGTCTTAAGGTGCTGACATCCCGTCGTACATAGTCTGGCGTGTTGTGATGGTGCTTGAGTATGGAGAGGACGCGGAGAGATACGGCATGGCAGGTCATGCGGATTCGGACGTAAACGGAGAAGATTGCGTGTACGATGATGTACAGTAGTAAATAGAGTTGCGACCTAAGGAACTTCCTAATTCCAAAGTGGGACGTCTCCTGCTTCTTCCGACTATGGCTACGGCTTCGTGATCGAATGGGTGGAGCTGGTAGGTAATTCTATAGAAATCGGGCATGTTAGAGACGTAAACTTGAAGTTTAATAAACTCGGACTCGAGCCTGAGCTATGGATCTAGCTCTAGCTTAAGCTCAAGATGAGATGGAATACCATACCTTAACAAGCTTTTCTCGGTCCCTGACGCCGAGATTCTTATGCCCGGTCTTTTCATCTTCCCGATAAGCTTTTGTGTCCCTAGCAGTGAACGACATTGTGAAGGTTGCGAATTGAGTTGACGGGATGCAACCGAATCCCAGGAGTTTAATTCAGAACCAGAAAGAGAGGCGGTATGCAAGCTTTAAAGGGTATCCTGCTTGCATAGCCTCGAGCGCCGAGTAGGATTCGTAGACTGACGCGCAATTGGGTAGGCTTGAGTTAGCAAGCCTAAAAAATCCCAAGATTTGCTTGGATCAGATGTTAATTGCTAGGTTACAGGCCACGATCTTCAGCTGGATTGGCATGTAGATTTAGGGCGGCGTATCAAGGTCCAAGCTCAGCCACAGCGCTGGTGGCGGGTCAAATACGTGTACCTCGAGATCCTGCCCGCTATCGATAAGATGAATAGCGCTCTGGACTGTTCCTCCTGTACGAAGGTGCGGGCCAAAAGTATTGCATATGGCTGGAGGTACCAGTCACAGTGATTACAGTACAAGACTTATAATAGGCTCTCAGGGGGGTCTTAATATCTTTTAAGCCTTATTCATTTAAAAAATAGCGTAAAAATAACAAGAACCGCAAGAATCATAAGAATAATAAGGATAGCAAGAATAATAAGAACAAGAAGAATAGGAAGAACAACAGGAAGAGATTTCATTGTTCGATGAAAATATAGTGCTAATTTATAATATTACTGGTTTGACACTGTAGCCACTACCTCTACCCATGTGCAATACTTTTGGCCCGCACCTTCGTAGCGCTGTAATCCATCGATCCATTACCTGTAAACCCCCGTCGCCCGCTATGACCTCGTTCGTCAGATCGAATTTCAACTCACCGGCGCATACAAACATTCACATAGTATAACCACAAATACTTTGACCAACGGCCAGAAACAATCCTTCACTTCACCATTCTCTATGTCGCAGGACAAAGTTCCTGTCCCCGCTTGAAGCAATGGAACGGTCTGGTTCTGGAGGATCGCGGGCCTTGTTCCCAAAGGGACCTAGCTTTACCATCGATGACTTCTCTAATAAAGACTTTATCGTGCGCGACTTCGTTGATGACCTTGCTGAAACTTCCGTGTCCTACAATCGCCGATCAGGACCTGCTTCTGCACAACAGCCCTTTGACCCAAAGCCCTTGATCCGCACGTTTGAAAGTATGGCTTAGCACTACTGCCTGAACCCAACGTGAACTGCTGGTGCTAATGTTTGTCTAGATGCATTACAAGGCCTCGGCAACCTGTCCGAGGAGCTCCAAGCAAAAGAATCTGACCTTCTATCGCAAGTCCGCCGCGCCGAAATTCAGCATGACCAAACTCTCGACACCCTCGGGAATAAACTAGACCAGTCCATCGACCAGTTCGAGGCTTTGGACCTAACCCTTAATAACCCCAACGAGAATGACCGAGGTAGCCGTGGCGAGGCAGGCGGGAATATTGCTGTCCAAATCGGAGAGAAGCTAGAAGAGTTGGATAGGAAACGCAGGCGGGCGCTGGACGCCAACTTCCTAATACAATGCTGGCTCCAAGTCAGCGAAACTGGGGAGCTCACATCGCTGCAGGACATCCAACGCCAGGGCGGATCCGAGAATAAGGTACGATGTGCTGTAATTGCACATCAACTAATGCGTATCAGCCAAAGGTTGGACCCTATTTCCTGGGGCCATACAAATGGGGTTCGTAATGGGGCGATGAATGGCAACGACGATGTTGAGAGGAGACACAATACCCGTGAAATACTAGAGAAGTTCTGCGAGACGTTGGAGCAGGACCTATTGAAGCAGTTTAACAACAGCTACCGTAAACAAAACTTTGACGACATGAGGGAATGCGCCAAGGTACTACACGACTTCAACGGTGGCGCCAGCGTGATCGCCGTCTTCGTGAATCAACACCAGTTCTTCATCGATAGGGACCAACTTATTACGGATGAGGTGACGATGGATGGAGAGACTTGGGACCAATTAGCAGATCCCGATTCCGAACCGCCCGGTGTCGAGCCAAGTCTACAATCACTCTGTGACGAAGTCAAAATTATTATGCAAGAAGAGTCCTTCATCATCAAACGAGCCTTTCCATATTACGAGACAGTTCTCATCAAATTTATACAACGAGTATTTCAACAATCAATACAGCAACGACTGGAGATGGTTCTGGAAAAGGCCGATACAATCTCGTCCTTAGCTTTTCTCCGGTCTTTACACGCCTCCAGGAGCTATATCGGTGCTCTAGTAGAAGACCTAAAATCTCATGGTCTTACAGAACATCCAGAGCCATGTTCGCCGCAAATATCTCAAACGTTGGATCAGCAGATGGAGGAACTATTTGTCCCGTACATAGTGGGCAACTCGTATATCGAGCGCGAGAAGAGGAGCTTGGAAGAACTTTTTAACTCCCTACTCTTCAAGTATAATATCTACCATTCCAGACGGAAGAAGGCACCGACTGGATTTATGGCTTCACTGGCCCAGCAAACCAATCAGCTCATGGCATCTGCTAAGGACGCGTATTTGGAGCGGCTTGAGTCGTCCGATCTCACCGCTACGCAGAAGGCTATGATGTTGAGAGTTGCCGGTGTCCAGGAGACGGATAAGAACAAGAACGAGATCGAGGTTTCCGAATCAGAAGGTGTGCTAAGCACCGCCACTGCTAAGAGGATGTTGACATGGCTCGCGGAGAGTGTCCGGCGGACTTTGGAGTTGGGCAGCCAGAGCGAAACGCCCAAGGACGTGGCTATACTATTGAATCTGCTACTAATGAATATGGGCCAAGTCTATGTAGAAACGGCCCTAGAAGCGGCTCTTGAGAAGGCCACATCTCAAGAGAACTTAAGGACGGAACCAGACCTTAACTACTTGCCTTCTGTCCGACCGGCTGTCACCATCGGCAGCATGATGAATCGCTTTATCAACACGGTGCTGATCCGCCTCGCGGAATCCAACACTACGGTCCGCAGGAGCATGGAGGCGCAGGCCAAATTGGGTATCGAGAGCATCGAAAAGAAAGCCGGCAGCATCATGAAGAGCACCGTGGACGTCATCGTCAACTGGGTGTCGAAGTCGCTCGCGCAGCAGAAGAAGCTCGACTTCCTGCCGAAGGACGAGCTCAGCATCATCGAATCCCTACAAACGCCGACGTGCACGTCCATCAGCGTGTTCCTGTCGAAGGGCACGCGGCTGATCGGGCAGGCGGTCGACGGCGCCAACCTTGAGGTGTTCAGCAGCGAGCTCGCGCTCGCGATCCAGCGCCTCGTGTTCGACCACTTCAAGAAGTTCAAGGTCAACGCCACCGGCGGCCTCATGGTCACCAAGGATATCGCCAAGTACGTCGCCACCCTCAAGGAGTGGCCCCTATCGAAAGACGTCGAGGCCGCCGTCGAGCTGCTCACCGAGATCGGCTACCTGTTCATCATCGGCCCCGAGGCCCTGCGCGAGCGCTCCAGAAACCTGGCCACGGGGAGCGGGGGCGCCGCAGCCAGGGGCAAGTTGAGGAAGGCTGACTTTAAGGCGTTCATACAGAGCAGGGACGACGCAAGGACTGTGGGCGTGCAGAGCGTGCTGTCTAGCTTGTAGGCAACGCGGCGGGACGGAGTATTCGGGCTCCCACAGGTTCGGAGCTCGTGTACCGTGCGTTAGGGTCATTTGGATCGCGCATGGGGTTGTTTTATTGTTTGCGTTTTGTACAATTACGAAGTTCAATGAGATACCATCTTGAGAGACGCTCACGTTTCTCATGTATTCATTTTCGACATCGCTGCATTTGTGAATTGGGCTCTTCATTACGTCTTTGCAGGTGGTTCGTAGCCTTCCTTGCGGCCCCTAAATCTAGTGTCTCACGAGCTAAGCGCACAAGGCCTAAGCCGGTAGCTCGTAGACACTATTATGGGAGCTCAGTTAGCCTCCACTTGATGGTTATTAAGTACTCCAGCAGCAGCTACCAGAAGTGTGAGATTATTAAAAGGGGCGGAAGATTCTTTTCTTTCTCTTTAGATAACCGTGCTAAATGGACCACATGTTTTACATATTTGAGCCACCACAATATATGCATGAACGGTTCAACTCATCAAGATCAAAGGTATTGGTTTGGATTTTACTACAATTAGACCCTAGCCAACCAAGCCAATGCCAGAGGCATTGGCTATACAGGTGTAGCTCCTAGAGTGAGTAGTCCTTCATACATCGCAAAAGAGCCCGTAGACCGCACGAGTTCGCAAACCCCCTCCCTCCGTATCCTATATGACAGCGCTGCAAAAGCGGACGCCGAAGGTAAGAAACTCGGAACGTCGTAATGCCTTTCATCCCCTATCAAATCCATGCCACCAGGTATATATACAACAGTACTTTTCCGCTTCCGCCTTATTCCGCCGAACGCCCACCCCTTGAAAACCCACGGTGCTCTGGCACCACGTTCCATACGTGACGTCTTCCATGCCATATAACTAAGCCAACATTGCAAGCTACCATACTTGGGCACTTATGTGGTTTATAGGTGGAGTACAACAACGCTCTTCTAAAGCAATAGATATCGCGACAGGTAACGCTGATCTATCAGCGCCAGTTCCCCTGGCTCAGTGAGAGCAGTCCAGCAACGCAGTCCATATCGCCGCGCTTGCTAGGGCTGACCTCGCCGGTGCGCACGAAGCCCTCAACCTCCTTGCCATCGCGCTTGGGGTCTTCCCGGGTGCCGCCGTTCTCCTTGTCCTCGAAAATCGCCAAGCCTGCATCTCGAGTCTTTTGAGACGGCGCCGTGTTAGCTCGGCTTCCGAATAGCCGCTTGGCCGCGCTATCCTGCTCGCCGAGGACACGTCCGACTCGGCGCGGGTTTTTGCCGGGCATTGCCGGAGCGGGCATCTTGGGCGACGGAAGCGGGCGTCGGCGGTGAGGGTTTCCCTCTTCGTCGGGGCTCCAGTTCTCCTTGTCGGAGTCGCCTGACGGGCTTAGGATGACAGACAGGCTGCCCTTTCCGGGTTTCTTCTCCGGGTCTGCCGGTGCGACCGTATTATCCATTGGCGCGGGCGGTAAGCTCTGCATGCGTGCCACACTACTAGTCGTGCGACTGAGCTTAGCCTTCTTCGCTCCTCCTTCTCTATGCGCCGACCTGTGAGCTGGTGCATTACGCTTGCCCGGGTTAGGCTGAAGAATGTTCGTGCTGTGGCCGTGGACGAGATTGCTAAGGCTCGCGGACGAGCTGCTGGAGCGCAATAAACTGATGGCCGCAACCGCGGACCCGGAAGACTCGTTCTCGGCTTGCTTCGTTAGCTCGTCACGAGTGTCAGAGTCACAGCAAGATTCCCACGCGTGGACATCTCGTGACCGGCCTCGGGTCAATTGTGGGGGAAGATGCGCAGTAAGAGTGGAAATCGGAGGAAGAGTGATACCGGGTAAGGCACTCCGGCTCCTGTGAAGAGTCCGGCTAGCGCGAACCGGCGGGAGGGTGTCCGCGTCCCCCGGCAGCTGCATCTGCGTGGGACGCGGAGGGGACGGCTGAGAGACCAATTCGGCCTTTCCATCCAGGGACAGAGACAATCGAACCTTGGAGGAAGATGACGAAGGTGGCGGAAGAATAGACGCGGGTGGGCTACTAGCGTTAGAGTTGAAAGAAGAAAACGAGTCGATCCTATCAAATATTAGTATATAAATTCGAATTCGAATAGAAGACTGGGCCTACCTAAACGACTCGTCTCCAGCTCGGCCTAAAGTGGAAGGAGTTGAGAAAGAGCTTTCAAAGCTTCGTCGGTTGGATAGATACGGTGCGGGTGTCGACGAGGGCTGAGAGAGGGAAAGGCCCTCAGGCTCGAACTTATGTGAGGACGGCGTCGCGTCCTTTCGGGAGGGCTCAGGTTCCACACTCGAGGCTTTCTCCGTGTCAGCGTCGGTGGGTACCATTTTCGGAGAAGATTGTGCAGAGAATTCAGGTGTCGCGTCTCGAGGGCTGGGAAGTGGGTTCTCCACCTCGGGAGCAGCCTCATTCTCGATAGGCGCGTCTTCCGATGCTTCTATAGCATGAGACGCGCCAATTGGCGTAGAGACGGGATCGGAGGATAAGATTTGCACGCCGCCGCCGTATCTGAGGGCAGCGATCTCTTGCGGGGAAAGTGGGCGCGATTTCCGGCGATCATTCTGGCGACGATTCTGAAACCAGATCTATAGATAATGTTAGGATTGATTGGCAAAAACGCGACCCTTTGGCAAAGCTGTGTGTTCCTCCCGGTGCGTTACGCTCAGCAGACTTACTTGAACTTCCTTCTCGTTAAGCGAGACGCGACTCACGATGTCAAGACGCGCCGCCTTGTCAGGTTTCGGATTGGAATTATACGCGGCTTCGAGGATAGCTTTGTCTTGGGTACTGCAGACAGAAGGAAAGAGAAAACATTTAGTAAATGCAAAGACAGGAAACATGGGGTAGGTTGCTTCAAGATACTTACGTGGTTCTCTTCCGCTTGCCCTTAGGGTGTTTCTCGGAATTAGAGTCGTGGGAGGGATAACCAGACTCGAGTCTGAAGGAGGATTCGAAGGACATCGTAGACGAGTCCGGGTTGCTGCTCTGGGAGCTAAAGGACCTTCGAGCCTCGGCCATGTCGTGGGTTTCGTTGGTGGGTGGCATGGTGGGAGGTGAGGACGCGGTGGAGTGGGACATATTGGATGAGCTGCTCTATACATGCACCATAGCACACATATAGTTTGGATGGACAGGAAGAAAAACGAGAGAAAAGTCCTCTTCGTGATACGTATGAATTCTCGTTGTGACGTCGAGAATAGGTGGTGCAGATATAGATTTGTAGTTCAGTAGCAGAGGAAAGAGAAAAGAGAGCTGTGGTGGTCGGTGTTGGAGGAGTAGATCATAGTGGGGACCCTTTGGCGTGTCAGTTGTATGTAATCAAGACCGCGTCTTGAAATTCAATGCAAAAGCTTGGGCCATCTATGAATTGGCCAATCACAGCCCCGAACGCGTTAAAATCATGCCGAAAAGGGTAATCTATTTACTCGGGCGTGACAATCTCCAGGTAGACCAGCCGAAATTCTTTTAATCGTTACCAAAACACTGCAAAGTCAGATGGAATTTTGTTATGATTGGAAGACAAGAATAAAATGGCAATTAAACATGGGGCCACATACCCCCCGGGGTAAAGCTACGCATTTCACTTAAACATAAGAATGGCAATATTAATAAACTTCGCGAAATCCGATATGAGATATGAGATGTAAGATTTTCACATCTCTTAAGCTGTCAAAGTCATCGTTGTGGCCCAGTTGCGGCCCAGGCGCGATTCGCGATCTAATTCATGATCCACCACCCGTAGCTAGCTGGGACGCTAGCGCCACGCATCCACTTTATCCTCCAGCCTCATCTCCATGTACTCCTTGATGCCATCCCGAACCGCATCCTTCCGGAATTCCTTCAGATTGGGCCAACCGTGACTTCGATAGATGTGGCGGATCCATAGCACATCCTTCTTCGACGGAAACGTTTTGTTCGGTCGCATCTCAGGAAAGGGCACTTCGTACGGGACGTCTTCGACCCCCTCCGCGTCCAAGATAGACGCAGTTCCCAGGATTGGGATTAGCTTTAGCTGCTCGTACTTCGCCTTAAGCTCGGCGAAGTATTGTTCAAAGGGTTCGCATCTGGTGTGTCGAACCCCACGTGAATCCTCGAATATCAGCCCCGTGTTGGTGTCAAACAGGATTACTCGTCCGTCGCTCTCACAGGCAGTAGCGAATGATACCACGTTCTTGATCTTCGCGCCATGCATCCCGCCGAGCACTTGGATTTCGGTGCTGAGTTCCATCTGCGTGAAAGGCCGCAGTGCCCCCGATGGAGTAGAATAATCTACTACATGGCATTTGCAGTGGATGTGCTTGCCCTCGTCGCATCCCCCCTCTAGGTATGGTAGGTGCCTTAGGACGTTCATTGTGATGGCAGACTTGTGGGATTTTTTGTAGACCTCGGAGGTGTAGCTCGGCCATCCTCCCTCGGGAGGGCGTTTGATAGCCGATGCAGGAAGGTGCAAGTTCGTCAGAAACGTGTAAAAGTTGTCGAGAATCAAGCCATATTGGGCAGGGGTTGACCCGGTTGACGCAGGCATCTTGAAAGGCTGTGGTTGGCTGCGACGCCTGTATAGATAATGACGAAGATGGTAGGCCAAATGAGTGCGCGGCTTAGCACCTCGATGTCGACTCAACTTATCCTCATAGATGCAGGATCGGGAATAGAAAAAAAAAAGGCTTTCACACTTTCAGTAGACTGCAAGAAGTGTGCAAATTTTTTATCGCCAAACTTGATAGCAATAGTGAGTTTTGTTCGAAGTACAAGTCTCGAATGGGTTGTAAATTAGTGGCATTGCAATTGTTGCGGTTTGGATGGTGACTTGCTTGTGTGGTGAATATGTGTTTAGTCTTGGACCGTTTGCACAAATGAACTTCGTAGCAGACCAAATAGTTGCAATCTACGATTTGCAATCAATTTGCAACTCGCAATTCGTACTCCTTGCGACTCGCAAACTTAAGTGGAAGGCATTTGCCTATGTGCATACAACGTACGGTAGGAGACACATTGGGTGAGAAGTGCAATGGTGCAAGTTGGTTCAAGTAAAACGTACCTTCCGTACCTGCAGTTACTAGAAGTATGGAATGATTAGGACGTCGTTTTTTTATCCGTCCTCGTAAGGGTTTGAATATTGAATAATCTCGGAGGGGAATACTTCACGCCCTGGAGTTATCTTCATACGACCAATCTACTAGTAAAGCCAAGTAAAAAAAAACATAACATTCGAATTAAATGTCCAATATGCCTTTATTATAGTACTACAGACAGGAGGGTTTAATATTCACTAAATCCATCCGGAGTCTACCTCTTCTAATATGAAATTCATGTTACATGGACCAGTTATAACCAGACTTCAATTGAGTGATGTAATTCAAGAATTCAGTGGGATCAAGTTTCACAAAAATCATCAAAAATTCCCATCTACGACAGGTTCTGCTTCATTGGGACCCCGATAATATTCAATTCATCTAAAAATACTAGTCAACTCAATCGTCATCGTTGCGAGTGGCGGAAAGAGGATGTATGGTAATCGCTGAAAAATCATCGTAAAAACATTGATCCTGTAGAATTGACCTATAACCCAACCAATTGGTAAAATTGCCACGCTGCGGGGAGATAGCTCTAATCAACCACCGCGGATTGATGAAAATCGTACGCCAATGAACTCCCTGAAGCGTATCGAGAGACCGCCTCGATGCTGTTGTGTCTGCAGGGGAAAAATATCCAACTGCGATATACGCCGCCATCTAGCCCAACCCATGATTCTAAAGTCTATGCTCTTGATCTACATACCCAAAAGGCTCATCTGTCGGCGCAAAGGGCTCGCACTGATGCTGCCGTCTTCGCTCGCGTAACAGGCTGAATCCGTGTCAATATCCCACTCCGGCTCATCTTCCTCATTAGCAGAGCCGTTCTGGCCTGTCTTGCTCTCAAACCCTTTCTGGGTAGCAGCTCGAGTGTTCCACTGGAGAGTGCGCGACACGCTGTCGAACCACTCGGTTGGAGAGCTCATCACCGTGGGGAACGGGTATTGAGAGGCGGTGATCGTCACGCAGTCGCCTTGCTTCAGCTCTACTCTTCCTTTTCCATCAAACGCACAGTAAGCCGTTGCGCGCGAGTTGCGCGGGATAGAAACCCGGAGAAGCATTGTGTCGCTTAGGACCATAGGTCGGAAAGACAACGTGTGGGGGCAGATAGGAGTAAGGAGAATGGCGGGAAGGTCGGGGCTGACGAGAGACCCACCCGCGGAAAGAGAGTACGCCGTCGATCCAGTGGGCGTGGAAAAGATGCAACCGTCAGCTTGAACGACGGTCAAGAGCTCGTTGTCGCCATACAGCTCTAGGTTGGAGACGTAAGGAGACGGGCCTCGGTCAATGACAAGCTCGTTGAGAACCTCAAATTGCTCTCCTTCCTCCATCTCCTGGCCCGACGCGCCATCACGGTAGACAGTGCACGTAAATCGCATTCGCAAATTTACGCGCATTCCCTCCTCGCCCATAACTCTGTTGAGATGTTGCTTATACTTCTCAAACTCGAAGCTGGTCAAGAAACCGAGACTACCCAAGCTGAAAGATAGAACAGGAGGGACCACCCGCTGGAAAAGCCAAGAAGTAAACAGAACAGTTCCATCACCGCCAAGAGTCAGGACAAGATCGAATTTCTCCGGGTTACTCCAGCAGAGATCAGGAGACCAGTAACGAAGCATACCCTCGAAGCGAGGGTCCTCGTCGACAATGCTAGAAGCGCCGAATCGCTTGGAGTTGCGCAGCTTTGCATCGACGTAGACGTTGACGCCAATGTCTTTGCCGTAACGGGGAGTTCTGAGTAGCCACATGGTCAATTCCCTGGTCAAGTAGACCAATTCGTTATCCCGGGCTTTGGTAACGATCATGACACTGCGTACGGCCCGACGAATGGGTCTGCGCTGAAGTTGTTTTGAAACTTCACGGACACCGATAGCAGTCTGGACGAGTCGCGAATGAGACATGAAGCTATCGCTATTGATTTCGTCGAGGACCCTATCGATGTCGACAGCATCGTCAAAGCGATTGTGGTAGAAGCATGGCGATTGAAGGGAGGGGAACGCAGTAGCTGGCGTTAAGGTCTTGGCGGCCAGCTCGGTGAGGGCATCGGAAAGTTGTTGGGAGGAAGAATTAGGAGGTTGCTGAGTTGCCGTGGCGGTCAACATGCTGTTTAGTGATAGTGCTTCGGGCTTGTTGTTTCGTGCGACGGAGGCCAAAGCCTTCATAAGTGTCTGTCGGGGGACAGACTCAACGGACGGGGCGTTTTTGCGATGACCAAAGGGCTGGTTCGTTTGCGCAGGGTCGGAAGGTTTTATGGCTAGAGCAGAAGGCTCAGGTAGTTTGTCGTCGCGAGTATCATTGCTAGGTGATTTGGATTGAGAAGAGTTGGAAGGGTTGGCAGCAGTAAAAAGCGGCACACCTTCGGAGTTTGTATGCTCGCTGGAACTTGATTGTCGCAGGGGTTCGGGGCGATCAGCGATGGCGATAGATGGCTTCTTAGTAAAAGACGTAGCGGGCCCGAGATGGAGGCCGATTGCTCCGTCAGCTGAATCCTCTAGCGAATTGTGGTTACTGTGACTGAGCACAGGATGTACCCCCATTGTTGGAGAGGTGGTTAAGCCGATTTGAGACATGACCCCACACTGTTTGAACCTAAGTTAACCCCTAAAACAGGCCGTAATGAGGCCCTAGCGCTGAGCTGTTGGCTGTTGGCAGCTGGCAGGTGATTGGTGTGCTAGGAGCGGACAAAAAGGACCCGAATCCGATTATGCTACAAAGGGATGGATGTAGCTTATGCTATTTCCGAACCGTGCAGGATGATGATGTAGGATGAACTAATTCGGGATTTTGTTAGGCCCGGAATTCAGTGGCCTAGAATCTTAATTCCGCCTTCGACGCAATTCTTCGATTTCGCCTGACTAAATCACAAGTTTGTCAGCCCGGGCTAATTATATATAGGTACCTGCAGCACGTGTGCAATTGTGATATAAATCACAAACCACAACACCCGATGCCATAATAGCGAACCGCCGTAGGGACCTCCGTATGGTAGCACTTGCCAAGGACACCATGCGGTGATAGCACACTACAGGCGCTGTTCGGTTTGGGCAAATCATAATCCAAGAAACTTACATAAGGCTGTACCTAGGCGGAACGCTAGTCCTGTGATACTAATTTGTAGGGTGTGACGACGATTTCGTCACAGCAGTAACTCAGGTCCTTGGGGACAGCGTGATACGATATCTTGATGTCGTGCAGGAGAATATGTTCCGAAAACTGCGAGATCCCGCTCGATTCGGTAAATTAGACAAGGTATCCTGGATTCTTTTCGGAGAAGTCTAGCAAAGGCAATTATGGCTTGGGTCTTCTGGTAGGCAATCGTGAAATAGAGAAGGGTCAAGGAGGCCGGCCGCGGGAATCAGGCAGAGATTCGAAGGACAAAATTTTTAAACGATTTAATAAAAGAATGAAATTTCGGGGGTCTATGGGGCAAGCCTATTAAAATAAAGATAGAGAAACTTTAGGTCAACTCTACGAGGTAGAAAAAGAATATATAGATAGAAGTGAAATATATCAAAAAGGTAGAAAAAACAGGTGCGCTGGCAGTCAACGATGCAAAGACTTGAATAGTCAGTTACAAGAACTTCCAGAGCTCTGCTTTGGTTGAAGAGAAAGGCTTGGGTCTAGATGACTGAAGAACCAGACTAGACAAGAAGCCCAAGAATACTGTACCGGACATCAACTTATTAAGGTGCATTCATCACCTCGCGATAGACATACCATAGTAGAGAGAGGACCGGGTGTGGAGCAGCTTGAGCGGGTGCATCAACAAGCGACAGCTCGGTAGCCCCGTGCATGGACTGTGGAGTAGCAGCTTGGTGGGGCTTGTAAGGGTCTCGAGGGTCCTAGACAGGTCGGGACAGGTCAGGACTCAGGACTCTCGAGGTACGTACCTCTGCTTCTTCTGGTAAAGGAAGGCATTTTCTAAGCTGGTGGATAGGAGAAATAAGATTGGTTGAATCTGAAGGACAGGAATGGTATGGAGGAGCGTGGAGGGTTAGTCTGATGTGCCTAGCTGTAACTTGGAGGTACCACGAACGGCAGTAAACCCCGAATGGAGTGCCGCCAACACCGACTCCGCTGAGATAGCCACCTGCAACTGCGGATACCTATCTGTAGTATCTCGCAGTCTAGTATCTTCAGAAGTCATGAAAATGACCAGCAGCGCAACAGCCCCAGGAGAGCGGAGGCTAGAGAGTACGTGGCGGGTAGTTTGACCCACTATCGCTAGTCCTTTCTCCTGTTTTCCCTAACAAACATTGTGAAGTCTTTTCGCGCCAGGTCTCACGATGCAACCTTGAAGGCAGGGGTGTGTAAGCGAGCGATGCATAAAAGGATTAGGCTCGTCTCATCTCCCGGTTTCCAAACACAGGGCTCACAGGTGCTTGCAGGTGCCCGTGGCCATCTTGCATAGATTTCTCGTCGATTAAGTGGTCAACCAACTGAAAGTCGACGGGGATTCTTGAGCCTCCTTGATCTCCTGTGGACATACCTGCATAATCCCGAAATGTTTTGAGCCCTCGCCAAAGGACGAATCCTGCGCCTGGAACGTGGTCGAGCAAAACACTCTCCCCTGCGCAGATCACACATCCAGAAACAGTCAATAGCCGCCACTCTACCAATGCACAGTCTCCATTGGATCACAACAATGTTCTCGTATTTCGAAGGGGTTACCAGCCAGTCCCATTGACACTTTGCCCTGGCTAACAGGAAGCGGCTATCAATGACATGCTGTGATTATGTAGGTATCTGAAGATAACACTGCCTATGAGGGCAATCTGGCTTCTGTTCCTGAACTCGAATAGTTTCGAGTAACCGAAATGCGACGTCGCCTTCGTTTCCCACTGAAGTCATAATTGATGCACTACAGCGTACCTCTTAATACGCCTGACATGTCAGTTCAGTTAAATCCTTGGCAAGTTTTGACGAGACATACCTGATCGAAGGCTTACTAGGAAAGATGCCGCTTTTCCGCCTGTTTACTAAAAGTCTGCCCACCTAGCCAAATGATCCACCGTACCTAGGTGAAGATCCCGAACATCTTGTTGGTAATGCATTTGTTCGGGAGTATCAAACACGTCTGGGCAGGGCTAGCCTAGCAGATCGACGATGGCCGCATTCCAGAATGGCGGTCTGGCACTTGTGAAAACCTAGCCAGTCACATCCACAAACGACAACTCGTGGCCCGTGTTGGTACACGATTTATGGCTCGGATTGGAGATAAAACTGTTTACTTCCAATGTAAATCCGAGATTATTTTCTCTTCTAGCGTTGACCGTGTGAAGTGCTTCAGGTCCGTACCGGCTGGACTGCTATCATCCATGAGGGTATCGCCATCGGCGGTAATAGAGGACGAGCAGCATTGACGCTGAGCATCGGCAAAGACATCGTCCCATTCCTTCGTCGTGAAGCTCCCTTCGCTTTCCACCAGAATCAGTTCGTCATGGGAAGTAAAGGCGAAGACATGGAACGATTGCGACACCTCGATCTCTCGCGGGGAAGGGTTCAAAACGGTCTTCTTAGATTGGCCATCAGAGACAATAGCTAATGAAGTCGACGTTAATGTTGCCGTCAGTGGAAGGGCAGCCGAAAGAAGAGATAGCACTGCCGTTTGCAACAAAGCAGGCAGTATAGCTAGGTTCTTAATTATCGCGCATATAATTAGTACATTTCGTTTCGCTGTGTCTATATAGAAGTGCAAACCCACCGAGTTGGCTTGAACGACTTTAGCGTTCACATATTCGTTGTCCGGAGCAGTGGTAACTTGTAAGATGATCTGAATAAGGGTTCGTGGGAAGTTTTCGACGAGGATGATCTGCCGTAGGGTTGACTGAAGCAGGGACTCCAGGTGTCTTTCTCTTGTGCCTATAAACAGTGAGCCATCTATGTTATATATAAAAGGTTCGTGGTTAGGAGGAAGCCATACCTCCAACCCCTGCAGCTGGTCGTACGATCACGTCGACAGCTGCCTCCTCTGGAATCTCGTCTCGTCTCTGGACTTCGATGGGCCCATTAACAGCTCCGACCACGGTGTACCCTGCATGGGAGAAGGTAGCAGAGCCGTCAGCGTTTTGGATGTGGGATAGTAGAGCTTCTGGCTCAGTATTGACCGTCATCTTGGGCTAAGGTTGCAGTGGTTTTAGACAGTTGGATGCGATAGCTGTTAGGGATGCGTAGAAATCGAACGGTTGAGATGACGATGGTTCGAACTTTTTCTCAAATAGGGTAGTGGGTCTGGCATCTGCTTAGCTTGCCCCACCATGAGCTTTAAGTACCTAGATTTTGACTTGAGTTTATCTCTTCTTTCTCAATCGTCTGTAATTACTGTGTATTTCTTCTTTCTTTGGAGATATGAGTATCTAGAAATGAAGATAAACATATTAGTCAGATCGATATCATAAAATCAAAAGCAAAACGTCAGACTGAAAGAAGATATAAAAGAGTATCTGATTTATACATAAGCTCAGTAAATGAATTGTTCCTAATAATTGATAGAGGGGCAACATCGCTGTAGGTCGGGTAGCTCTTACTGCATGCCGATACATGTTACTTTCACTTTATAAATCAACCCATCTCAAGACGCAACCATCAACATCTTCACTCTACTTGTATATCTTGAGAAGTGTTTACTTTGAATAAAAAAGAATATGGCTACACAAAACCCCCCAACAACGATTCCAAATCTGAAGAATAGGCTCCCAAAGCTGGAACCGCGCCGTAAGCGGCCTTCACCATCAAATCCCCTACCATTGCCGGAGACGCCACCATTACCGTCACCCCCGGATACCTCATCATACTCGTTCCAGGTCCCCACCCGGCGCATCTTATCCGTCCGGGACCACGAGCTCTTTCTCTCGTCGCCCACCTACAACCTCGTGGTAGCATTTGTCTTTGGCCTCTCCGATGCCGTAACGGACACCCCAATCTCAGATATCAAAAGCAACGATGAGTGCAGTCCCGCCGTGCAGTCGATCCTCAACATCCTCGACGAAGCGGAGGCCCTGGTGGAAGCCACGCCGCCGGACGACTCGATAGAGTCGCGGTTCGGGAACAAGATCTTCCGCACGTTCCTGGACAAGGCCAAGGCGGCGAGCCCCGCGTGGCACCAGCAGCTCGGCCTGACTTCCCAG
The DNA here is from genome assembly GCA_028571165.1 of Hypoxylon perforatum. Lineage (NCBI taxonomy): Eukaryota > Fungi > Ascomycota > Sordariomycetes > Xylariales > Hypoxylaceae > Hypoxylon > Hypoxylon perforatum. Next base: position 29,582 of record JAOXNQ010000523.1, read on the forward strand.
GAAGTCGTCGCGGAAGTGGAGACGTACCTCAACCACTCCTTCGGCAACCGGACGCGCATCGACTACGGCTCGGGCCACGAGCTCAACTTTATCATATGGCTGCTATGCCTGTACCAGCTGCAAATCTTAAATAAGTCCGACTTCAAGGCGCTGGTTCTGAAAGTCTTCATCCGCTACCTGGGCCTTATGCGCACGATCCAGTCCACGTACTACCTCGAGCCGGCCGGCTCGCACGGCGTCTGGGGCCTGGACGACTACCAGTTCCTGCCATTCCTCTTCGGCGCCAGCCAGCTGCTGCACCACCCCTTCATCACGCCGCTGGCCATCCACCAGGAGCTGACGCTCGAGGAGTTCGGCCACGACTACATGTACCTCGGGCAGGTGAGCTTCGTCAACAGCACGAAGACGGTCAAGGGCCTGCGCTGGCACAGCCCGATGCTGGACGACATTTCCTCGGCGAAGAGCTGGAACAAGATAGAAGGCGGCATGAGGAGGATGTTCGTGGCAGAGGTCTTACGGAAGCTGCCGGTTATGCAGCACTTCCTTTTCGGATCTCTAGTGCCCGCGGTGGAGGGCATGAGTACGGAAAGCGAAGTGGGCGTGACGAACGAAGAGGAGGAAGCAGAAGGGGGAGGTGTTGTTGTCGAGCACGACGGGGTAAAGCACGTACACAATGCTAGCAGTTGGGGCGATTGCTGTGGAATCAAGGTTCCAAGTGCGATTGCGGCCGCTCAGGCGCTGAAGAAGAATGGTGCTGGGGAATCGCTGCGCCGAATACCGTTCGATTAGATGTTTAGTATACCTTGAAAAGAAAAAAGATAAGAGTATATCGTCCGGTCTTCAGATTAATCTAATCTTATCATACATTGCATGTTCCTATTGAAATAGACATGAGGACCTTCACGAGAATCGTCACAATACAAATGCTTCTATGGCCGTTTACAAGATGACGGGTCTATGTATTGCAATTGCCACTATTGATCTTTTTGGCACAATTTAAAACTCCAAATACCTGTAGTGTACCACTACGACCTTGCCTTACCATACTACCATTAACGAAAAAAAAGGGGTATCCTTTCGCCTCCCAGACCCAAGATTCAACGAATCTGCCTTCCTAATGTACAAGCCGCCCAAGCAGTAGTCATGTCTTCGTAATACCTTTTCGATAAAGAAAAAAAAGGCGCCTCCCTTCCGAACCAAATCTCACCAGGGTCGAGGCCCCTAGCTCTCTCGATACAGCCTCATGATCTCCGTACGCATCTTCTGCCGGGCCTCCTCATCTTCCCGCCTCTGGTTCTCTAAGTCCGCGACGCGTTGCCGGAGCTCCGCGATCTGACTCTCGGCCTTCTTAGCCGCCTCGCGGGACAAATCGCGTCCCCGCTCCAGCCCCTTAGCTTTCGCCGCGTATTTTTCCAGCGTGCCTCGGACGTTGCGCAGCACCCCGCCGTCGATCTTCTGGCCCTCGAGCAGCGACATGACTTCCTGCGTCATATTTCCCACCCCGTCTTTGCCGGGCGTCCCGACCCGTCCTTCCTGCGAGGACGACGGGGTTGAAGCCGGTGATGACCCAAGCGGGCGGTTGTGGATCGAAGCCGCCAGTCCGCCGTTGGCGCGCGGCTTCTTAGAGTTGCTGACCTCGGGGTCGGCAAACAAGACGCGGCGGACTGGCCTCTCCGTAAGAGGCGACGGCATGCCGTCCTCTACGACGTGCGTCCTGCTGATTACCGCAGGCGTGTCGAAGGCGTCGCGGCGCTTTTCCTGCGAGCTCTGACTGGAGCTGTTGACGAGAGCCACGAGCGCCTCCTCTTCGTCTGCGGAGAAGTCGCTATACTCATCGGCGTCCCGCTTCCTTTTAGCGCATAGCGACGGCTCACTCTGCGTCGCGCTGGGCCGTGAAGTGTTAACTGTGGCGGGGGCTGGAGTGGGAGCTGATATCTCTTCCTCGTCCGAACTGAAGAACTGTTCTAAGTCGGCAGGCGACATGTGTTGGGTGGCAGGGCTGCCTTTCACGGTTGAGCTCCCGGGGGTAGCGGCGGCGGTAGTAGCGGAGGGGGTACCTATCATGCGATTCAACTCGGCTATGCTGGTGACTGGCGTCTTCTCGGACCAGTGCCTCTTCTCCTTAGCCGGAGTGATGCTCTCGTGGATCGTCCTCTGCCTCTTCGGTCGGCGACTCGGGGTTCCGTCCGTCTCGCTGCGCGTATTGGTCAGGACGGAGCCGATCTCTCGTTCGTTCGCATCTTCGGCCCACAAGAAGAAGTCGCATTTGTTCTTCTTCTCGCGGTCCTTCTGGCAAGTGTAAAAGGCTCGGCCCTTGTTGGGCGTGTCTTTCCGGACGATGAGTCGGACCGCGGGGAGGCGAGGACTACAGTTACCTAAGCAAAAGCAAAAGCTGTGTTAGCTTCCAAGCCACAGGGTGAGTGGTAGGTAGAGATGGTCACTTCGGATGATTTAAGCTTAAAATGTTACTTACAATGCCAAACTCCATTGCGAAACAGGCCGGTTAGTGGAGCAGCTCTGCTCGACGGGGTGCTGGGAACACCCGCTGACTGCATGATGGAATGCAAAATGCGTCTCTCGATAGTTTATGTATATGCTTCAATTAACGCCATATATACTAGCCATAGAGCCGTTCAGCAAAGATAACAATTGCGAATTGACTCGAGCTATTCAAGCTCAATGCTAGCGTTTGCGACGATAGTACAAGTTGATGGTGGGATGAAGAGCAACAGCGGGGCTGTGCTGACCTTTTAAGACAGCTCCAATACGTACCTGTTTTAACGGTGGCTGGGGTTATTTCCTGGGCTGACTGCCCGACTGCCTACCTAGTGGAGCTGAGCTTGCCTGTGGGGCTCGGCAACAGCCGCATCACAGCCGCACGCTTGCACTCGTGGCACCATCCAACATCGAAAAGCTGGGCGTACAATATGCACCTTGTTACAGGGCACTCCCAACTTCTTACAGCCTTAACCAAATGCTACACGACGTACCACCTACTTGCTTGGACAAATTGAAGGAGTTTTGAGCCGCCTATATGACGTACTCATTGACCGTGTTTAAAGAACTTCAACAGACTTAGACAGAGAATCCGAGCACGCGGAAATGTATTAGACCACAAGTTATTACTGTGCAGCAGCAAACCTCAATTCCATTCATGGGTATATCATCTATGCGCAGAAAAATCAAAGTGTGGTATCGAGAGGGAAAAAGCGAATCGTCTCGTCCAAACCTCCCCGGCTAGCGTGCCTCTGTTGCCAAACGTCATCAAAATTAGTAGTACAATCAACCCTCTTTCCGTATCAACAGTATGCGATCCGGCACGTGCTGTTGAGAGTATAGTATCAAACAATGCAATTGGAACTGTTCGAATGGTTCCATATGCAGCAACTGGATCAGATTTCGTACCAGTAGTCGTCATTGAGTCCCTCTCTGCTCGGAACTACACCAGCACCTTCAGGAGGTCCTGCGTAAGTAGCTTCCATTCGTACGTTAAGTAATCGAATTTTCATGCCATAGTCTTTGACTAGTTTGATTAGCTTGTTGGTCTCCGCTGTTATCGGAGCCTGGCCAAGCAACATCAGTAAACCGTCGAGCCACTCCGATGCAAGGCTATGAGTCATGGGATGAAGGGTGAGTAGAGGGTCTTCTTTCAGTTGGCCAAGATCCTTGAGTTTAGCCACCTCGCCTTTGGCGTAGCCGAAAATCGTAATTTTAGTACTATTATTGCCATCCGCCCCGGCCTCGGTGGATGGAACGAACACGTTGGACGCGACAGAGCTAACCTCCCTCAAGTCTATCTTCTCACTCAGCGCATCTAGGTTCGGATCCATGGTCGATCGCAATGCGAAATCAGCGTAGTGAAGATACCGGCGGTTGTGCGACAATTTAGCGTATCTCCAGAGAGTTCCATTAGCTGCGCGCCGGCTCTGGGTTCCTGTTCCCTGGCTATCTTTTCGAGGTACGGGCTTAGCAAACCACGAACCTTGAAGCAGACATCTGATACGTTGTTCCTTAATAAACGTAAGAGCCTCTTGGTTTAGACTCTCCCGTACTTTATAAAGATGCTGGCCCCACTGGTCGTCAAATGAGAGTTCTAGAAGCTCCATTTGTAATTCGCGCAGTCGCCCAAAGTCGTATTCGACTAGATCTTCTTCGACTTCCTGAACATCTTTCGATCGGCCGGCCTGTCCTATAACTTGATCGACAAGGATACGAACCAACTCGGACACCTTTTCGAAATCGTCCTGGTCTGCACCGGTAGATCTCCATAGCTTAAAGAATGCGTTCAGCCCAGCTGTATGCAACCGAGACCATTGCAGAAGCAACGGGCGGAAGAGCTTGTCCTGCTGTTTCCCATCTGACAGTTGATACTCCCTAAGATCTTCCATTTCTGATCTGTCGCAGTCGAAGTGTTCGTATAGAATGAGCGTGACGGCTAAACTAGACCTGGCGATAGGACAACGCTCATGGAGTGGTTTGGTAGATTGCTCCAGGAGTAACTTCTGGAAGCCATCTTCATTCTTTCGCACGAAATCAGCGAGATCCATTAGGCCGAGGAATCCTGCATTCCCGAACTCCGCCGCCGGGCTCTCGGTCTCAAAGCCTAGTCTCCTCCATTTTTCAGGATTGTGCCGTCTACTACCCTTCTTTCCAGATTCTTGGAGCTCTTCGATCTTTCCCAGACCATTCACGTGATCTCTGTTGGGCGCGCTCGCGAGGTGGAGTCCTTTCAATGCTCTCCTATGTTCCGGCCTTTCAACGTCAACCTGAACTTGCCGCCACTTTTGAAGCAGTACCTTAGTAAGGGACTGAAACTCCAGTAAAGGGTGGGCCAGGTCTTGCAATGCCGAACTTTGCATCAAGTTGTATACCGCCTTGATTAACCCCAAATCCTGTAACCTCCTAATGAACTTTGGCCACTCCTCTGTAGCGCCTGCCTTGGCGTTTTCGTTCGGTTCGCTCGAGACAGCATCTCTGATGAGGGCATTGATGAGCATGAGGGCATTAGCGCAGAGCGCATGGTCTGCCGAGTGTAATTGTTGGATGACGAGGTCGAAGAATTGAGGATAGACGGCCACCGCGGGCTTCAGTGCGCGAAATCCAAACGTTATAGGGGCGTGACCGCTAGTAGATGTCGACTGGGAATGGCTAACAAGTGCGACGAGAATGGACATAGCACCCCGAAGAATATTAACCAGTGGGTTCGTGACAATAAGCTCGACGACGCGCTCGACTAGATCGCTTGCGGATGGGCCCTCGAAGATATCCCAGCCCATGTCGACTTCAAGAAGCCGACTTAGACTTTGTAGTGAATATGCAAGTGTGTTGCCGCCAGTGCTCATGATTAACCGCCTAAGGATGATGAGACCACCAGAGGATATGAACACGTCGGCAAAGGATGGGTCGTTGATGGAGGATTGCAATTTGAAAACTGCCATTTTTCGGGCGGCATCTTCATCGCTAGCTAGCCGCGACAGCAGCGCCGGAATATCTGCTTGGTCCATAGTCTTAGTAGGAGGAATGCGACGGCAAGGGCTTGCGACAAGGACGGCGGGGAATTTTCAGTTCGCCAGGGAGAATTGGTATGAACCAGCCAGCGCGACGTAGCTGCTGAAAAGGGGCTGGACAACCTCGACGAGACACTATAAATGCATAACTTTCGAGGACAGCATGTGAAGGCATACGTCTGACTCGCTGGTTGTTTCTGTGCTCCGTAAACGTGGATCGGCAGCGAAACTGGGAAGAGGGTTCGAGGATAGGGAAAAAAGTAGAGATAAGGAGAAGAAAGTACCGTGTACGGCGCAAGCGGTCGCGTTCTCGAATTGAACGGGTCGTGCATCGAAATTGGGTAAGGGGAAATGACGGGTCAGAGGGGACCGGACCCTTTTCCACGTTTAGCTTAGGTACAGGGTACATGCAAATGCACATGCACATGCAGGGAATATCGATTTCCCAGAGAACGGTAACTTTCTTACCTGCTTCTCACCTCACATGCATGTAACACATTACAAATTCTGACCGAATGGGATATTTTTCTACCTTGCATATTGTATGTCATCGAAGGTAACCTGGTAGGTTAACCTTGCATCTGAAAGACACTGTGTTAGTAAATTACCAAGATATCTCTCTCTGTCGAACATAAGACATAAAGCAACCACCCCTTAAACTGCATGAGCTACCTCAGTGGTAGCCGTCTTTTCAGCTTCAGAGTGAGTCTCTGCGTGAACCGCCTCACCCCGTTCTTTACGGTTTAATACACCCTCAATCTCGGCCTCGAGACGAGAGCCTCCTTTCTTAGTCCTCCATGCAGGCAGCGCGCCCTTCGCGAAGAGAACTTCTATCTCCTCAATAGTCTTACCACAAGTTTCGGGGTAAGTAAACCAAGCCTGGATTGCGGCAGCGACGCAAAGCACTCCAAAGATAATAAACACCTGATACTTGATGTTGAGGAATGCCGCGGGTGTGAACAGGCCAAGGGCGAAGTTGAATAGCCAGTTTGCTACAGCAGCCATTGACATACCGGTCGCACGTGTTCCAAGAGACCACACTTCGGCCGCGTATACCCAAGCGACAGGGGCTAAGGTGAGCGCGTAGACGACGATGAGAAGATAGCTGAATGCGATAACACCATGAGCCGGAGAACCCGTGACTTTGATGACTACGTTGTGGTTACCGCCTACACCCTCAGGGACGTCGACACTATAGGTACCGAGAAGGCCACCAACGACGAAGTGGCACACCGCCATTCCGATAGCGCCATAGACAAGGAGTGTCCTGCGACCCGTATTGTCGATGAAAAAGAACATAATAGTAGTAAAGCTAACAATGGTAAGTAGTTATTAGCGTTTTAGACAGGCGAGTTAACTTACATGATGAAGAGCGCATATTGGATGCCAGAAGAAATCAGGTTAACATCGCCTTGAAGATCAGCCATCAGGAAAACGTATCCGATATAGTATACTATGACGTTGGCACCACTTAGTTGCTACCAGCTTGTCAGCCTTGTTTGAATTCACAAGCAGTAGCCTGCTGAATACTTACTTGCCATGCCTGCACAGACATTCCGGCAAGAGTTCGCTTCCACATGCCATTGACAAAGAACTTTCGCCATCCTTGAATGGCCTCACGTTCTGCCACAAGGACTGTGTAAATCTCCTCCCACTCGGCGACAACAACAGGATCATCCTTATTACCACCAGCTTGAATATTGGCGAGAATTTGGATTGCTTCCTCCTCGCGGCCTACCTTAGCGAGCCATCTCGGAGAACGAGGAAGAAAAGGGAGACCGATCATCAGCAGAACGCAAGGGATAAACTGTGTTCCCCATGCAGTCCGGAAAGAGGCAGAGCCCGGAATCTTAGAGCACTATGATGTTGAGAGTTAGCGATTATCCTAGCCGAGAGGGACCTAACAACCCGAAAATCGGAGCTTCTATCTTGGGGGATTTACTTACACCATAGCCGATGAAGTACATAATCAAGATACCCCATTCGATAGCAAGCTGCTGGATGACGATAATTCGACCTCGAGAATCCTTCCAATTATTAGCGTGCCATGTCTCATACCTATGCAGACGCGATATTTAACATACTCGTTGAGCGATTTCAGCCAGATAGACAGGAACTTGCGAAGAGGTGATACCGACACAGACGCCGTTCAAGACGCGGCCAGCAATCAAGGAACCAACTCCGTTAGTTGCAACTTGGACCGCAGTTCCAGCCAGCCACCAAAAGCACCCAAACATAATGCTATACGACGTGTTAGATTTAACGCTCGAGGGTAGGTCAATTAAGGGGTTAACCAACCTGTCACGTCGACCAAACTTGTCAGAAATAGGACCAGCCATCAGACTACCAAAGACAGATCCAGCAGCTAGAGCAGACCCAATGGCGCCCTGAGTTACGCCAGACGGGTTGCCGAAGTAATCGAGATATTGGTCGGTAATGACAATGGCAGACATGGAGGAGATGTCGAAACCAAAGAGCATACCTCCCACTGTGGCTATTATAGCCATGAAATAGGTATTGGCTATGAATATAAGGTAAGCAATGCGCGTGTTATAAGAGGAAGTGCATATCAACATACTGATCTTTGGAAACCTCGACATCTTGACGGCTTTTTCTATAAGGCTGTCACGCAAGAGGCAAGCAAGTTAACAACGCGTGAAAGTAGAATCGAAGAGGAACATAGTAGTCCAGGGAATCAGTCCTAGTTGATGGAGTGTAACCCTTCATATAACAAAGCCTTACATATATGTGTCTGAAGGCACCCAACGGCTCCTACTCTTGCGTACATGGACCCATTCGGGGATTTTACACCGAGCGGGAGGGTGATCAGTACAGGTCGAACCATAATCCATATGGAGGAGCTTCACTATGCCACCACCAAGACTCATTAATTGAAGTTGCTATCGGTGCAGAAACTCCCCCAAGGTAAGCAATTGACGTCACATTCTCTTCGATTTTCAATACCTTTCGGTCGCAAGGCGTCTTCTCCGGCAGCTAGGCCGTAGGACTCTCCACATCCCTCACTTCTAATGCTACGGTATCTTTCGTACTACCAATTAGCACGTTGTTGCGGCTCTGAGGTCCTCCACATCATATCCTTTGAATACGGGTGAGTCCCGTTTCTCGGACCGACTTTCTAGCTTGATCATTGGTGCGCATAAATGCTCAAGATCGTGAAAGGGGCTTAGCGTAGGGGTCGGCCTCTTAGCTGCAACAAATGCCGGGGCTCCTTCTGGGGAACGGTAGCATGGTCCCTGAAAGACATCGTCAGACACTGCAGCAGCCAGCAGCAGTGTAATGTCACACATAAGTTATGGCAAATATGCACACAACAGTGTAAACTTAAGCTTTGAAGATGTTGTACAAGATATGTAGTGTGAGTGCGGTCTAGCAATACACTAAATGGAGTTGGATAAGACCTAAGAACCTAATACGCATTCCGCCTTAAACTCATACGCACTCATAACGAAAATTGATAAATCAGAAATCGTATAATCTAAGCTCGTTGGTTTCAAAAGGTGGAAACGACACAGAATGGAAAAGGTAAATCACGGAGTTGAACCACGCTGTCTATTGGATCTCTTATAAGTAATTCAGCTCCCCGCCCCCAATCTCCCCCGCATTCAGCTACCTAGCGAGCTCATTGCAACACTGGAAGCAATCCTACAAGCGCACAAGTCTTAACCCAATAATCTCTATAACCACCCAACAATCGAGAACGCAATTAGACACTCATAATACCCAGGTCTCTAGTGCTAAGGTAAGTCCATAATGTGGGAATTGAAGCCTTGTGCTGCGTTATACCAATTACACCAACGGGCGTGACCCCGGTGGAGGAAGCGCTTCAGGCCCAAAAGACAAGGGTAACAGCTAGCATACCACGTTCAGCATACGTCAACTACCAATGGCAAATAGGAAACTTACCCCTTCGAGGCGCACCACCGTATAGTTGTCATCCTTGTCGAACATGATGATGGGTGCTTTGAGATCGCAGAATTCCCGGATACTTCGGTTATTAGACCTCTAGATAGACCCGCGGAAGAGGCATGAGGTGAACTCACAACTGGCGACACATCCCACACGGACTAGCCGGGGGAGAAATATCGGTAGCCACGGCGACGGCCTTGATCTTCCGGTGCCCCTCCGTCACGGCTTTTCCAAAGGCTACTCGCTCGGCGCAGGTGCCGACCGGGTACGAGGCGTTCTCGACATTGGCACCATTGAAGTAGACGCCGTCGACGGAGAGGATAGACGAGCCGACCCGGAACTGGCTATACGGGCAATACGCCGTCGACTTAGCGGCGACGCAGCGCTTATGCAGCTCGTTGAACTCTTCTTTCGTCAGACCGTGCTCTTCACATGCTGACTTTACCGAAGCTGCGTCCGCGCTCGAGACAATTGTGAATTGGGGAGCCATTATGTAAGTATAACTCTCGTATCTACGGAAAGTGAAGAAGCTATGGTAAAGTTTGAAATGTTTTCCTATCTCCCTGAACTTGTTGGATTATGACAAGATGCCGATGAGATCCGTTAGTAAGAATGTTACTTAGATACTGCTATCCAATAGCCGGAATGGGGTTACGGCGTTAGAGTTATCTTATCAAATGCAGGTACCTGCCTATCACGCATTATAGCGATAAGGATTAAGCATAGCTCGTTTCTCGCTTGCCAATCATCCTTACTTCAAGCTTCATTCTATTATGCTCTCTGTCAAGATACACAAAGTCCGATTGAATCATTTAGGAATACAAATTATGAGGACTATACTCCCAAAATTTGCATCTACACATAGTATGACTCATGTTCCCTATTCCTATCGGAGTCTTCAAATCGGAATCGTTAATGGATTCATCACACTTGCACCACCGTCTACAATCATGTTTGCGCCAGTGATGTAAGACGAAAAGCCACTGGCCAAGAAACCTGCAACTCGTGCGACCTCCTGGGGTCTCCCTGCTCTCTCCAGTCCAATCGTCAATTTCTGGGTCTGTGTCTTTAGTTAGTATGCGAGTAAAATCAGTGACTTACTCCATTGAAATGCTTACCTCTGGCTTCTGAAGGCTTGCAGGCGGAAATTGAGAGTTCATTCCTTGCATGTCAAACTATTCAAGGTTAAAATCCCGTTGCTAGATCTCCATGAGCCTCACTTACCCCTTGAAGGTCCACGCCGCTGTCGACCTGTCCTGGTGATATCTATACGGGCCGAGTTAGCAACAGCTAATATGAAAATACCAAGAAGACAAGCCATCTGGAGATAATTCCTAGGTCCAAGGTAAACGATTAGGTGGAAAGGGACACGTACGCAGTTGATTCGCACCCCAGTGCCTTTCAAGGTCGCTACACCTGCTTTCACTACACCGAGCGCGGCGTGAGATGTCATGGTGTAACACGGCCCCTTACATAAAGTTAACCTCTCGAATTTCCCTCTTGTTTGAAATAGACATGAGCTTACCCAACATCCACCATGGACTGATGCAACACTACTGATCACGATGATGCTACCGTACTTCTGGCTCTTAGGCGCAGCGTTCGGATAGTTTCCCCTTTCAGTCAGCTTGGCCATCGCAGGAGGCGCGTATTTCAGCGCAAAGAACGGCGCTAGAGAATGGACCTCGAAACATTTTTGAAGGTCGTCGGGAGTGGTGGCATCGATTGAAGGGGGTCCTAGGAGCCCGCTCGAGCAGACCCAGACATCTAGCCTGCCGAACGCATTGAGAACCTCATCTATTAGGACGAGAGTTTCATCTTCCTTGGCGACATGAAAAGGATACGGAATAACCTTTGAATTGGGGAACTCTTGGCTCAGCTGCTCAACTAAGTCCTTGTATAAGTCCGAGCTGGCGGTCTTGTCGCAGGCTATACATCGTCAGCAAGTCCATTAGTCGGTTCGGATAGGGTCGTTATGTACCGTATATGCAAGCCGCTCCGTGGGCTTGACTGTTGTTAGCCTTCTAAGATGCAGAAAACGGAAACATCGGCCACACCTGCCAGCTCATGAATAATGGCTTGACCCACGGGCTGCGAAGCTCCCGTCACTACGCAGACAAAGCCATACTATGATAGAGTACTGAATTAGTAATTGGCGTGATGTGTGTGGATAGCGACTCACAAGCTTGCCATCGGCCCTATACGGACTGAAATCTTCGGTAACGTCCATATTCGTCTGTATACGCACTCGCCTTACTTATTGATAAACGGATAGACGGAAAACACTAAGCGGCACCTCAAACACACCCCTAAATAGTTTCCAAAGAGATTCAAAACTTTGACGAGTCTTTAAAGTGAGACAGATACCTATTGGAAAGAAAGCTCTGATGAGCTGCTACTACGGGGAAATGCTTCTCAGCGGAAATGTACGCCCCCATCCTGCAGCGAATCTAAAATCTGGACTAGATTCTGTGCTTGGTTGTCATGACTTCTCTCTATTAGTATAAGCTTGCTTGGCTATCTATCAAACCGTGCGGTGCTATCTGCGAGATGATGCTTCTCCGAGGTGCTCCACGGGAACTACGGGAACTATCTCGACAGCCACCGATAAGGGAGATAAGTTACATGTAAGTACTAATCAAAGGTCTGGTCCTGACTCGCGAGTCTATTTAAATAAGAGAACTGTCGCTTTCTTCGAGATCTTCGAACGGTCGAGACTTTTCAGCTTAAGCTTGGTTGCATTTTGACGTTTCCGGTCGACCACTCATAGACTGTCAATTGAAAAACAACTTATGACGAGTCGTATATGAATTTCATTATTACGTAGGTCGGGTGGATAAGGATAAGATGGTGGGGAGCTAACGACTCTATAACAAACCCAATGGTGAGAACCTTTTATTATTTATTTTAGCCTTATATGCCTTACCCTGTTCACGGAAATTAGAAACTTTCAAGTTGCTTCATTCTAAGATTTTGCATAGAGCAGACCCATCTTGGTGTTCAGGGTGTTTCAGGGTCCTTTCCCACACCACCGGCAACCTTTCTCCTTGCATGATGCATGATGCCTCATAGCCTTTGCCATGATTTGACCATGGTACCACTTAAGCCACGCACAAAACTGGATCGAGATTCCGCAGCAGCATTACGCGGTGCAATAAGGCTTCGTATCGCGTCTCGGTGACGCCAGTGGCCAACCGTAAAACTTGGAAGTGCGCCATGTCTTGTGGCTTGAAATCAGGGCAATGGAGGGGACCGGGGGTGTGACGTCACATCCCCGCGACTCCAAACTCCGTGTCATCGGATCCCGTTGATAGCTTATAAGGTATCGCGGCGCCGGTTACTACGATCAATTGGGACGTAGTTCATGTAAACTAATGTGATGTAACTGTAGTTACCATAATCTCGCCCTCGCCTAAGCATCAGCATCAGTATCAGTATCGATATCAACCTGCGAAGTTCACGATAACGGGAAAGAGGGATAGCCAGAAGGAATACTACCCCCTACTACTATATATAAATCACTTAAAAAGGAAAAGAAACCATGCCTCACCCATTCCACCCGGACGACTTCCCCGTCAACGAGGACGTGGTCCTCAACCCGAACAAGGTCTACTACCTCAAGGGCTGCATCCACTTCAAGACGTCGGCCAAGATCATAAACCTGTCGGGCCACATACGGCAGCCGTTCAGCGGCGACTTCAGCCACGCGTTCCTGGACGACGCGGAGCAGGCGGCGCGCAAGCTGGACGACTCGCCGACGTACGAGATCAAGTCGTCGGGGAACATGATGCGCACCCTCAAGACCATCACGGACGCCAAGTCTGGGTCCAAGGTGTGCGACCTGAACATGACGTTCGTTTCGTTCGCTTCGTCCAACATCCGCTTCCCGCCCGGCTCCGAGCACAGCAGGCACGAGGTCGAGATGTGCCCCGTGGGCGACGTGGGCCACGATGACAACAAGCACGAGGCCTTCGTGCGCCACTCCATCCCCTACTTCTGGGACATGACGCGCGGCCGCGTCGGCATCCTCTACAAGTGCCTTAACCAGAAGCGCGTCGAGGTCGGCCGCGTCGCCGGTTATGGTTTTGACAAGGACGTTGTGCTCGTCCTCAACGGCAACGAGGTTGACGACGTCGTTGCCATTTCTACCTGCATTGTCTTGCTTAACGGACGAGACGCCATGGACGCTTAGATGAGAGGAAAGAGGAAAGAGGAAAGAAGCGAATGTTAGCAAGCAAAGGTGTTGCTAAGGAGTTAAGGAATCACGTTACGACATGACTCACGATTCAAAAGAAGGAAGAGAGGACGTAATGGAACGTGCTACGGGAAAAGTGTGCTACTATCAATATTTGTAATCAATCTTCGAATAATGTCATGTATAATTCAGTACTAAAAAGTCTACCTAACCCATTGCTCCATTCTCCGTTTCCAGCCATGCCATCCGATCTAAATCCGCTGTAGCTGGGGTATTAATGAACACAAAACGGAAAGGAATATTTCTAGCGGTATGGAAAACCCAATAAACCCATCAAAATTTCAGAAACACTTTATCTATTGATCGATGCCCCAGAACTCATAAATGCGCTCCAAAGTATCCGCCGCGTGCGTGAAGGGGAAGTTGTGAGAGCCGGGAACAACGCGCCAGTACACATTCTCTTCGCCGCCGAGCAGCGGCAGCGCGTCCTCGATGTAGTCGTCTCTCTGGATCAAATTATCGTCCCGCCCGAGCAGTACGGCCGTGGTCCCTGGCTTCCGGCTTGCCAGCCGGCGCCAGTAATCATGCTGATCTAGCAGCGGCGCGTGCCGGATCGTCGACATGAAGGCCGTCACGAAGCCGCGGTGGGTGTCAAGCGCCCAGTGCACGTACCGGATGACCTCGAGCTCGAACGGCGTCTGCGGCGGCTCGTCCACCGGGTCCACGGCCTCCTGTACTGCTACGTCTACGTAGCTCTCCTTTCCACCATTCGGCACTAGGCCGTTGGCGATGGCGGCCTTCCTGACCTTCTTCGATACGGCCGAGGCGATAGGCTGGCGGAGCCGGCGCTTGGTGAGCCACGCGAGCACGCGCTCCGGGATAACACCCGACGTAAATATGAGCCTGCTCAGGCGCCCGAAGTTCTCCGGGCGGATAATTCCGGCTGGGGCAAGCAGGATCAGGGTCTCGACCATGTTCGGGAAGGTCGCGGCGAAGTTGGCGGCGATGCCGCCGCCGAGCGAGTAGCCGATGACGTTCAAGCCATTGTCGCCCGTCCACGACAGCGGCGAGGATGCCAGCACGAGAAGTATCTGCGTCACATATAACCTCGTGTCGTAGGGCACGTCGCCAGGCGCATCACTGTAGCCTCGCCCAAACAGATCCTAGAAGTCCGTTAGCGGGGGTGTTGTGAAACGTAGGGGGCATTTATGAGGCGCGGAACTCACAAAAAGCATGACGCGGCAGCCGTTCTCGGCGAGCGGTCCCGCAATATCCTTGAGGGTCATGCACGATGTGCTAATGCCGTGTATGAACAGCACTTTGACGCCATCTTCGGGTCCGAACTCATATACACGGATATTGCCATACTAGCATGTCCGCGTCAGTCAAAAGGCCGGTTTACGGGTCTATCAGCAAAGGCTGCGGAACTCACCGGCGTGACTACATCTCTGGCACCTGGGAAGAAGTCGTCCTTATAAGGTATTAAGTCGATTTCATCCTTGCGCAGCTTGGGGATGCTTGTCGTCAGAGGTCCGGGGATGATGGTGCGCTTCCGAGGCCACAGCGCAAACCGAGCAAGGGAGATGAGCGTGACTGTGACTACCACAGTAGTCGCGATGACCGCCGTCGACCACGACTCGCCCGGAGCCTCGAAGCACTTGGAGATAGCTTCCATCCCAAAATTAAAATTTGGCTAGGCGCAAATTTCCCGTTTGAATAAATTTCGATGGCCGTCTTGTCTTTTCGTAGGCAACACTTGCTTATGTTACAGTGTTCGTTCCACCGTAGCCGAACGGATAACCCGGGCTTCAATGACTTATTCTCCGAAAATCGAGTTGAGAAAAATTAGGGATTGATTCTAGTTATAAAAACGCCTCTTTATGGCTCCCCAGGCATCCGGCAGAATAAATAAAAAAAGTGTTGTTTGGTCTTGTTGCTAGTAAAGTCACACGGAGCACGAAGCGAACTCAGCTGATGTATACACCCGCTACGTGTAAGTGAAATTTAAAAAATGCCCCCCCACAGCCACACAGAACTCCCACGTGGCGGCCTAGTAGCCTGCATTAGAAGAACAACTTTCCAGGGGATCGGATCCTATAAATCTTAAACATTTTCTTAGTTTGTTCCCGCTCCCGCGGCGCCGGTGGGGGAGTTGAAGACATTTTACTTAGTGTCTTTCCCCGAGTCGTTCTTCGAGAATTGATTGTTAAATACAGTACGCAATTTGCCTCATTGCGGACCCGACTAGTTGTAAAAGTCCGCATGGCTCCATGAAGGCGTCATGAGGTCTCAGTGAACAGCCACGCTGATGACATGGAAAAACAAAAGTAGAACTTGAGGCGTTCTTACGTTGAGTATAGAGCCTCTTGCTATTCGGTGTATATAGGTCCTAACCCTAAGCTATCTTTACCTTTTAACAACCGGAAATCCGTATTTCTATCTTTTGCAGCTAACAAACTCACGCACTCGCCAGCACTCTCCCAGAAAAGGATGAGAAAAAACTGGAATCATAGACTGAAACCAGCGTCCATCACAACATTCACACCCGTCATGCTCTTCGACTTGGCGAACATGAGGACCTGTTCCGCGACATCCTCGACGGTGACGAAACGCTTGAGCTTAGTCTTCTGCAGGTGGGCTTCTTTCTGTTCTTCGGTGAAGCCCTTGGACCAGTCCTATGTGTGACCAATTGTTAGATTTGTCATTTATTTATACGCATGAGTTGCTCATAGAATATCTTACGGTAAGTAGGAGGCCAGGCGACACGCTGTTAACCGTGATATGCGGCGCCGCCATGACGGACAGCGCTTTCACTAGGTGGATTTGCGCCGCTTTCGTGACGGAATAGGCCTGTGCTTAGGTGTTACTACGAGTTTTGGTTTTAAAGCTAAGTGGTTGGGGGACTGCTTACTAGAGAACTACCACTGGGGATGACACCGGCGGTGGACGCGGTGGTGATGAAAGCACCTTCGGCCTCATCAAGGTACTTCTTCGCGGCCTGCATTAGCCAGAAATGCGACTTGACGTTAATATTGAAGGCCTGGTCCCAGTCCTCCTCGAATGCATTCTCATCAATGCTGGTCATACCACGGCTGCCGAGAGATGGGAATATTAGTTATCTTAATAAGAGGTTCCTGCATCTTACAAGATGAACGTGTATAAGAGTAACAAATGCAATCCCAAGAGGGCGGAGATCCGGGACTCACAAACGGGTCCACCCGCCGTTGGAGAAGATAACATCCAGCCGTCCAAACGCGTCGACGCTCTCCTTGACGAGGCGGTTGATGTCGTCCCGGCTGCCCAGGTCAGCCTTGACGGCGATGAAGCGGCCGCTGTCAGGCGAGGGGGACAGGGCCGGCAGTTCCCTCAATAGCTTGTTCGCCCTCTCGTCGTTGTTGGCGTAGTTCACGACGACCCGGAAGCCGTTCTTGGCAAACACCCGGGCGGCCGCTGCCCCGAGCCCGGCGCTCCCCGCTGTGATCAACGCGACGGACATTTCTGTAAAGCTATGACAGTCTTTCTGAGGATGCGACAACTAGCTCTTGTGTCAATTTCTTTCTATAGTCCGTATAGTGTAGTTGGAAAAGGACGTTGGCGGCGAAGGAACTTTTTCTTCCTCCTATCGGGTTTCAGCCGACCTAACGAAATGTGTCATCGGCGGTGCTCCGTATCACAGTGAGGGGTTTTCCCCTCGGGCAATGAAGATATCCGCACCCTAAATGACTAGGTTCGGTATTGTTGCCGAGGGCTTGGCACCTACAGAATTCCCGATTCTCAAAGATTCACTTAATTTGAAAGATTTACATATATTATACTTATCTGATATATACTTTCTTTATAGGTATTCAAATTTTACTATACTAAGGTATCAGGGTGCTAGTGATAATTCTTCAATATGTTTTTGTTAACTGCTTAGTCAGTCTTGTCAAGACTTTCGAGACTTCCCTAGCTTATAGAAGTGTTTGATGTTGGTAATAGTGCGCCTGAACTTGAACGGTAAAAAAAAGGTATTTCTATACACATTGTCCTTGGCAAGCAATGAGGTACATATCAACACTACCGGACGAACGAGCTTTAGCTCTTGTCTTTCATCATCCCTCACTCCTTAAACACGTTCATCTGCCAGGACCAACATACGCCTTACACTCATACCGCGTTCTCTGGCATTAACTATACTCATAACCATCTTTCTGCATGATCATTACCCAGTTAATCATCTAGTAGGTTCGCTTGAACGGCGGGACAGCCTTGCATTCGTTCTCGTCCAGGGTCGTGCCAATAACACGTCGGTATCCAAGGTCGACTTTGCCGTGAGGCTTCTTTTGGAAAGTAAGAGTGTGCTTCATCCAGTTCTCGTCGTCTCGCTCGGGGAAGTCCTCTCGGGCATGAGCGCCACGAGATTCTTTTCTGTTGGCAGCTGCAGTCGCAGTTTGAGTGCTGGCATAATTATTAGCTTGCTATATCTCATCAAATAGGGTGACCTGAAACTTACGCGCAAGTGAGCAGGTTTCTTAATTCGAGCGTCTCAACGAGATCCGAGTTCCAGATCATGCTGCGATCCTTCATTCCAACCTGGGAGAAAGTACCGTCGATCTCGGTAACCTTCTTCACACCCTCATCCAAACTCTCTTGTGTACGGAAGACGCTCACATCTGTCTGCATAGCCTTCTGCATAGCGAGTCTGATCTCGGCTGTGCTCTTGGGGCCGTCTGAGTTGCGGACCTGGTCTAGGACCTCGATGGATTCGGCACCAGCGTCGGCACTGACAGGCTTCTGCTTGGCGCCGGGTGTGAAGTTATCTCGGATGGTGTGGGAGACGGCACGACCAAAAACAACAAGATCCAGCAGGGAGTTGGCACCAAGTCGGTTAGCGCCGTGTACGGAGACACAAGCAGCCTCACCGCAAGCGAACAGACCAGGAACGACCTTGTCATTTCCGCTCTCGTCAACAGTAAGAACCTCACCAGTGTATCTCGTGGGGATACCACCCATGTTGTAGTGAACCGTGGGCAGAACCGGGATAGGCTGTTTGCGAACATCGACACCAGAGAAAATGGCGGCAGTTTCA
This sequence comes from Hypoxylon perforatum, assembly GCA_028571165.1. Taxonomy (NCBI): domain Eukaryota; kingdom Fungi; phylum Ascomycota; class Sordariomycetes; order Xylariales; family Hypoxylaceae; genus Hypoxylon; species Hypoxylon perforatum. The sequence goes on from JAOXNQ010000523.1 coordinate 48,279, forward strand.
GAGATACCAGGTAGACGCTCGGCAAGAATCTCAGCGGGCAGATGGCTCAGCTGAAGGTAGATGTGATCCTTCTCAGGGCCAACACCTCGTCCCTCACGAATTTCCAAAGTCATGGATCGCGAGACGACGTCACGACTGGCCAAATCCTTTGCGGTGGGCGCGTATCGTTCCATGAATCGTTCACCCTCGGAGTTGAGAAGGTATCCACCCTCACCTCGGGAACCCTCGGTGATCAAGCAGCCAGCTCCGTAGATACCCGTGGGGTGGAATTGGACGAATTCAAGATCCTGGTTGGGAAGTCCGGCACGAGCAACCATAGCCATACCATCACCAGTGCAAGTGTGGGCCGAAGTGCAGCTAAAGTAGGCTCGACCATATCCACCTGTGGCGAGAACGGTGTTTTGGGCGAGGAATCTGTGGAGCGTACCATCTTCTTGGTTGTAGGCCAAGACACCACGGCACTCGCCATCTTCCATAATCAGGTCGAGGGCGAAGAACTCAATGAAATAGTTAGTGCTGTGTCGGAGCGATTGGCCGTAGAGAGTGTGCAATAGAGCGTGTCCAGTTCGGTCGGCGGCAGCACAGCAGCGGTATGCCTGACCACCCTTTCCGAACTTCTGCGACTGTCCACCGAAGGCACGTTGGTAACTGGCGAGCAGTTAGCAATCACGGCTATCCAATTGGCTTTGGACCATCAGACTAACATTTTACCATCTTCTGTTCTCGAGAATGGGCATCCGTAGTTCTCTAGCTCAATAATGGAGGCGGGGGCCTCTCTCGTCATGTAATGGATAGCATCTTGGTCACCGAGCCAATCTGAACCTTTCACGGTATCGTACATGTGCCATCTCCAATCATCCTCGTGCATGTTTCCTAAGGCGGCGTTGATACCGCCCTGTGCGGCGACAGTATGACTTCGAGTCGGGAAGAGTTTCGATATACAGGCCGTGTTGAAACCGGCTTCCGCAAGACCGAAGGCGGCCCGCAATCCGGAACCACCCGCACCGACAACGATGGCGTCGTATTCATGGTCCTGAGGTCAAGTTAACTGTTGTTGTTTTGCAAAGCGGGATATATCTCTCATTGTGTCTCCGAAGACGAATTGGGGTATGCGACATACGATAACGGGGTATTTGCTGCTAACATGCACTGGCGCTTCTTTGGCTCGCAATGGGTTATTCGCAATAATCCGAGCTAGATGAGAGATGGTCAATTAAATTGCCACCCGATCGTATAACGAATGAAAGCACGTACAAACAGGTCGCGTGGAGGAGAAGGTTCTGGCTTGGCATATTGCTGCGCGAGAGAACTTGGAGAAAGATAGTTAGCGTTTTGACTTCGTCCCATCCCAAAAGCCTGATGCGATTGCAAGGTGGAAGTACTCACAGTCGAGCCGGCAGCCAGCCTCCTCATTGCCATTGACGAAGCCATTGTGAAATGAGAGGGTATAAAGAAGGAGGGAGACCGGTTGCACCAACAGAGGCTGCTCTTCTCTTGTCCTGCAAGTTCGGGAATGGGCGAAAAAAGGAAAAAGTGATGATGCCGGCGAAGTTCAACCGCAGCTTCCAGACGATTGAATCGCTTTGTCCAATAGCGTCGATTCTGATTACCGAGGGATAAAGCCGGTGTTTCCACTATACTGTAAGTACCTTTGTACTTATAGTAAGCACTTTAACCACCAGCACCAACCATCACGTGTCAAGACATCCGAATGCCATCTACTTTCTCGAGCAATTAATATTTGAGTTTTGATACATGTACATGCAGTATACTTTAGTGGCTATAATATCGAGTATATTTCCCAATTATATAATCAAGTTGAATATACACTCCCCCTATCAGCTACCTGTTGAAAGAGTACAAAAGTAGTCTACTAGACCTGGGCACAATGCACTTTGTAATCGGAACATTTATAAAGCATGCGGCATGCAAGGCGTAACTAAGACATTACGTCCCAAGAATTAGCTGATCTAAAATGCCCTAGCACGTGCTTGATGCAGACGTTCCGGCCCCTTTTCATATTTATCCATGAATGCAATCAACCAAAGTCGCTATCCTGTCCCTATCCTTTCTCCTCAAACTCAAGAGAGTAATCTACTCAGGATGCTAGAACCTCTCGCAACATTGTAACGAAGTTGTCCCTCAGGCGATGGACTTCGCTAACCTCCGGCTTCTTGGGCTCGCCGGCGCGGGCCTTGAGACGGTCTTGTCTCTTTGCCCTCCTTCGTCTCTCAGCTTCAATAGGATCCATTTCGTCCTCTTCCTCCGCCTCCTCTTCATTATCCGTTCCGTCGTCGTAGTTCATGTCTTCTAGATCCATGTCGTTAAGTCCGAAGTCGCTGGCCTGGAAACTGCTCATACCTGGCATTCCTGAATCCATACTGGCCGAACCTTCAGCTGCCATCTTTTGTCGCGTTTTATCATGATGCCATTTCTTGCGAGCTTCCTGCCAAGAAATAAGTTGGTTGATCTCCGCAATTGCCTTTTCCTTGTCTAAGCCGCCGCTTGTAACGCCTCCTTCGAAGAGTGCATTGATATCCAGAGCTCCACCCGCCGGTCCATGTCTTAAGAATTCCAAGATGCCTTCAATCCAGCCCATAAGTTGCGTAAAAAGGCCATTGTCGTGTGTATGAACCTCGTGGACAAACTTGTAGAAGTTATGCTCATGACGTTGACAGAGGTCGATGAAAGCTTGTACGGTCTGGTTAGGGTCGGCCGAAGCATCTTGTTCCCTACATTTTTCGACGACCTGTCATGGAGTCAGTAGTTATACGCGGTTTTCCTGCAATGTACGTACCTGAATCATGTCATCGATGAAAACCGCGAAATCCGTGATGCTGTTATACACGTTGGCCGACTTGTACACTCTCACGAGAGGCTCGTAGAAAATGGTAAACAGGTCTCGGAGTAGCTGAAGAGTCACAGGTTCCTCGATCAGACTGAGCATCATTGCCTTATCGCGCTGTCTGGTCTGTAGCTTCATCAACTGCTTTAGATATGAGAACAGCTGTGCGCCTTGCTTGAGTTCCTCATCAACATTCTCTACTGCGTTGTTGAAAGCGACATAGGCATTGAATAGTCTTCCAATTTGCTCACCAGTGAGCGATGGGGCGAATAGATCGGAACGAAGAACAGCAACAATGATGTCCATATCTTCAGATTCTGCTTCCTCCCGAATTGCGACTTTGATATGTTCCTCTGCATCAACGAACATCTTGAGCTTTTGCACAAAGACCTCGTCTCCAACCTTGGCGGCCAGAGCGTCGATTGACTTCTGGTAGCTCCGAATTCCATCGTTCAAGGTTAGTGAAAAGATTCGTTGCATAAGAGAGCGCGCTCCGAAGGGTTGTGCCAGGAAAATATCCAAAACACCGGACATGACTGCCGCGGGGTTTGCAATCCTGATCACGTTCTTCATGACCGTGTACGGGATCAGGGAGTGAATTCGTTTGAGCTGCGCAAATAGTTCCGGCGAGTTGTCTTCGGCGAGGAACAGGTGGTAAATGGTCGCAGCTATTTCAATGCGGAGCCATTCAGCGAACTTTTGGTACTGGAGACTAAGGTCTTGAATAGTCTCCTTGTCCTTGATCTCCTGGAAAAGCATAGTCAATCCGTTGCGCTCGACAATGTCTTGCCGGAATTGCTCCATATACACATCCAATTCTGCGGCTCTTTTCCTTGCTATCTCGTAGAACTGCTGCTGCTCTTCCATTCGTTTCTGATCGACGGCTTTGCGCCGGACAATGTCGTCAACATCCTCATTAGATGGCGTCAGGGGGTCGTGTGTCAAGAATTGTTGTAGGGCCTTAGTCTGCGCAATCTGCGGGTTCTGTAGCAGGTATCGTAAAAACGCCCTGAGCGAGATTCGTTGATTCTCACGCCAGAGGATCGCGTTCTACAATGGTTAGTTGATGACGTCCCTAGGGCGATCGGAATTGGGCGAAGGGGGAAATAACTCACGTCGAATTTGGCGCTCGGGGCTGGACTGACAGCACCGTCCATAGATGGGCGTGGTGATGCGCGATTCGAAGCTGATGACATATTTCGACGGTGATCTCTAACCGATAGACTCTTCATTGACTCCGTGAACCCATTGCCTTGGGACGCTGGAGCAAGTGTAGAAATAGAGGAAATCGAAGAACTGTCCGAATCGTTGCCGCCATCGGTCACACGCGACAGCAAGTTTGATGCAGGCGTGTCCGATTTGTTCTTTTTGGGCAGCGGAGGGAGGACTTTGCCTGGGAGCTCAGTCCTTATCTCTCTATGCAGTCGGGCAAAGTCGCCGTATCGTCTGCCTACATAATATTCGGGTTCGCCCTTTCTCTTGACGCGCAACAGAAACTCTGCATGCTTGTGGCGTCTGATATTTCTCTTGATATATGTTATGCGTACTCCAGCGACGTTCACGTCCCATCCATTAACATAGTTACCCTCTGGCATAGTATTTAACATGCCGGTATCTATAGCATCTCGGTCGACGATCTCCATCTCGGCGAATCTTATCCGCTCTTCAAATCCGGACGCTGTTGGTACCCCTGATACCATCATCAATTCGACGAGCTTTCGACATTTTAAGGCTAGCTTGCGGCGCTTGGTTTCTTCTAACCGATCTTCGGAAGACGATATGTTCTTGCTGGCAAAGGACTCCAAGAACTAGATAGCGATATTAGTATTGGTAGCGCGCAACAAACCAAAGGGATTGCATACGACTTGTAGCTTATCTTGCCAGAACTCCTTCTCTTTGGCCTTGTCCAAAAATGGGAATTCTCGCACATGATGAACGAAGATGTAGCGTAGAATGGGAAGCTCAGAGTCGTACGGCGTCACCTCTCCGAATTCTGATTTGAAGGGAGCGCCGAATCTACGAAGGGCGGTAGTCGAATTTAGTTCGGAAATTTCCCAGTTGACTTGTTCAGATATGAGCTCTCGTTTGAGATCTGCGCAATTCGACTGTTAGTCTAGTTTTCTTACTATCCGGATAATATTCGCAAAGGTCAGTACGAACAGTGTTCTTGTTTTCCAGTCAGAGTCTGGCGCGTAGATGGAGGGGCAGGGGAGCTTGTTGTAGGATCGCGGGGCGCGCCATCTTGGGCGGAATCGGTGGTAGACATCGCTGATGGTAGACTCGTCGTATTTCTTCCTCCAAGCCTAAAATATTTGGTCTTTGCGATAAATTTGAGAGAACCCTCCTCCTCCTTGCTCCCGTCTTTTGCGTTCCCAGGTAGTTTCAGCTCCAGTTCAATGTGAATGTCAGCTGCTGTGCTGGGCGCGTAGGGTGTACAGTAAGTGGATTATGGTGGGGGATCTCTAAAGTTGCTTGGGTTGGGATGTCGTCAGCCACATGTAAAGTGTTTCCACAATAATGCCTGGAAATGGACCAAATGAAAAAGAAATCTAGTATCTCCAACCAAAATAAGGGGTATTGTAGAGAAGGGAGAGAAACTAAAAAAGAAGAAGAAAATGCAAACAACAAAAGGAAAAGCGAGCTTTGGCCCTACTGAGGCAGTGACTTTTGACTTGAAAGTAAACGGAAGAGATACCTTGTTCTAGCAAAGGGAGCGCTACCCAGTAGTTCCTGGTGTGCCGGGGTCATGGGTGCATATGCGCATTGTATACCGTGCCGTATTTATTCATGACGTACTGTACCCATTTACAGATTTACATATAACACAGCACACTCAACGTTTGCGCATGCAGGGATATATACTAGATATACAGTACGCATACACGTAGCTGATCCTTGTGATGATCGAATTGCGTTCGAGCTTGAGCTTATTTTGATGCAAATCAGCTATAACGAAACTCTTCAGCCTCTTAGATCCTATTCCGCGCTCTCCCTTGAATTGCAGTGCCGTGTCCTAAGCCAATTGGCGATATTCTCTATCAGTTGTACAAGTTTGACAAGTATCGAGTGGCTTAGAAATGACGTCGGCGAATCAATCAAAGTCCATCATGTGCTCCACCCAAGGAGCGCATCAATACCTGCTCTCTGCATACTTCGCTCAGCAACAGCAACAGAGTAAACTCAAATAATCTCTAACATGCATGTAAAGTCCTTCAATAGACTGACCTCTATAATCCAGTCAGAAATTCTGATATGACTCTTCTACTTGAGGATAATTGAGGATAATTGATATGTTAGACCGTACCGTGATTATGTGTTTGCTAGGTTAGATGATTATTAGATATCTAGGCTTGCTCAGCCTTTATTGCGTAAACATTAAACGACAGGACCCTGGCCTTCAATTGCGCAGGGCTGAGTGAGGGAGCCAAGATTTCCGCGAAGCGCTTTTATTACGCGGCTAGAACGGCTTCAGGAAGAGTCGGGATGGGAGCTTAGGCCGTCTACGCATTAGTTTCTCTATTGCCGAGTTCCGTCTCGGTGCTACCTAAGCAGACTCTTGTAGATGGTCCGGTCATAAGCCCGGGGACTATGTATTTGCCAATGATAGCTTACGAAGACGTGGTGCCGTGGTGATCCAATGAGCAAGCTAGCTACATACAATGGAATACAATCCGAGCAGAGGATGGTCATGAGTTTATGAGGATATTCATCACTGGGGTGCACTGTAAAAAGACTAAATATCAACTAGCTAAGTGTAGTCGTCAGCAGTATGAAAAATGCCCTAGATGACGCCCATTACATAATACATCTAGTACTTCATGTCGAATGCGATGTCTAAGTTGGCGGTATATGTGTGAAGGATGGCAAAGGGTATCATTACTTGCTAAAATTAAGTTGGCCTATCTTATGGCTGATGCATTTCCATGCTCGGTCATAGTTCGTCAAAAGCCCGAAACACATCGCTCTCCACTGCCCTGTCACCTCTCCTACTACTGATCGCTTCTCTCACTTCGTCCATCATAGCAGCGACGCTTTCACTTCTGTTGGCACCTATTTTCCCCAAGTCTGGCTCTCCACCTTCCTTGCTCAACGCTAGATCTGCAAGGGCGGATATGTCGTCAGACGAAGGGGCGTATTGAGCAGCGACGAAGATGAGCATGAGTGAGAATATCGTAACAGACATGATAATCCATATAGTCTTTAGGCGTTTCCTAGTTCTCTCTTGCCACTCCAGATCTGCTCTTTCCCAGCCTTCGATTCGTTCTCGTACCACGTCTACCCGCCTGCTGAGATTATCAACCTTGTCACGGCCGGTGTGTATACGCCCCCGTAGTTCGAGAATGCGTTTTTGCTGATCGTCGAACTGGCCAAAAGAGTCGATCTGTTGCTCCAACTCATTCACCAGTCCTTGAGATTCTGTCTTGAAGCTCTCGTCTAGCTCTTGCGACATGCCCGCAAGCTCCTTGAGATCGGTTATCGTGCCTTGAAGCATGTTGAGTTTCTCGAGGACAGAGTAATATGTATCATCTAGTCGCCTTGTCGTTTCCGTCGAAAATGCGCTTAATTCCATAAGTGATTTCCTTAGCCCCCTATTGTATACATGTTAGTTCAAGAAGATCGCAATACTCGAATAGTAGATCGACAAGTTTGAAATGACGAACGCTATTCTTGATGCCGCTTTCTCCTTTTGCTCACGCAGAAGCTCTTCCTGGGTTATTAAGGGCTGCTGGGGCGTCGCGGACGCAGTACTGTGCATAACATCTTCGGATGCTGAGCTCAGCATACTTGTCCTACGGTTGATATCGAAAGTGGCTGATGGTGTCGCGCCTTCAGATCGCGGCAGCTCGACAGGGCCTCGTGGTAGTTGAAGCATGGGGCCGGCGGATAATGCATCGTTGTCGCGATCCTTTCGATGGTGGTGATGATGTAAGTGGTGGTATCGGGGTAGCTTCAGTTCTGTAATGGATCGTTTTACTTGGTGACGAGGCCGCTGTGGCGAGGTTACTACAGGCTTTAAGAGCTCAAAATCTTGATTCTTGGACATATTTTTGATGCCGCGGCCAGTTGGCTAAGGGAGGGTAGCTTTATTTAGACCGGCTGTCTTGGATCAAACGAGCAATTTGCATGAAATGTACCACCTCCTAATCTACATACAACGTAGGATGCAGAAATTAGAACGAAACAAAGACATTACATTGGATCGGGTAGCTAAAACAGAAAGCCGAGAAAGCCCACCCCCACCACTCACTACCCTTTACGGCATCATCCGCTTTCACATGTCAGTTCGAGTTACCTATTTGCATCACTTGTGAGACCAATACTAATCTGAACCCCTTCGTCCTTCGAAGAGGCCTGGCAAAAGTAACGACAAAAGCAAAATCACTATTGGTCACCATAACACATCAAGATCGGATAAATTTCTGAAGAATCTGATAAAGGTGTGGTTGAGGCTGAAATTATATGCATCATTGTGATCATATGCACTTTTCTGCCCGTCGGCTTAATTACAGCAAGCTGACTTCCTGTCACTGAGACATTGCTGTTTCTAGGTAGGTACTTCGTAGTGTGCCACCTGGCACGGCTACCTCTCCCTTGCGTGGAAAAAGCAGATCAGGTCTTGACTCCCAAGTCATTAACGCCATGCCATGACCCTTGCGAATACCATCGGTAAAAGAGTATTTGAGTCTGAGGCATGGGGGCTGTTTGAACCAACTCGTTCTTATTGGTCGACCGGCCTCGTGTGAAAGTTGCCTTTTCGCGCGCTGGGAATGCGAAGGTGCTAAAAATATGATTCCCGTCAAGTAATCGCTCTATTACGGCTCACGAGTTGAGTAGCTTATTGCGCTTTTCTTTTCTCTTCAGGCGCTCGACTCGTTTCTTATGCATCTTCTCGGCCATTTTCTCATATCTCTCTTTCTCTTCCTTCTTTGCTCGCTTCTCCTTAATGGCTTGCACTCGTTGCTATACTTAGGTGTTAGCTGTGCTTCACTGGGCGCTTTTCGACTTTTAGAGGCAAAGCAAATACCTGTCTCTCGGCCTCTTTCTCATCCTTCATTTCCTTTTCCTTGGCCTTCATCGCAGCGGTCGCCACACGCGATTTCGTTCGCTTTTCGTACGAGGTTAAACCGGATGCAGGTCGAAATGCCTTACGCGAAGGATGCCATTGTTTGCCTGAATGGTATTCATGTAAGCCTCGAACCTGTAATAGAAATGCAGAGGCGCACTTACCATTCTTGCGCATGCCCTGGGGCTCTAGCTTCTTGTCCGCCGCGGCGGTGGTGCTTGACATATTGGCTCGCGCAATTAACAGATGGTGATCGCTTTTAGTATACGATGCTACCAGCACGATTTCGTATTATGTTTTGGCGACCTGCAGGCTCGGATGCGACAATGGAATGAGATGCGCGGATCTTATCGGTGAAGGTAGCTTGATATTGATGTGTCTGGCGATAGAAAATTGAAGATAGTCCCACCTACAAAAATAAAGTGGGATACCAAATGGACAAACGATTTTCCAGGGCCCATGTTTATCGAGGTACCTCAGTACCTAATCCCGGTCCTCGGGTCCTATCAATGAATTCTTAACTTGAAGGATCGGGGCGTCCAACCAATGACCGCTCTAGTCGAATCTGATTTGCTCAAACTTGAAACAAAACTTCGAGGCTGCCTCGAGTCGGGCATTTTACATCTTTTCCGTTCGGCTGGCTCATTTACGCAAAAGAGACTTCGTAAATATGCGCCTCTTTTCTCGAAACATAGAAGAGCATGCTATGCAACGCTAACACCCGACCATAATAAACATTGCGTTACAGAGTGTTGCGGATTTAGAACTTATCACACCTAAAATAACAAGGCACTAGGCGAGGCTGTCATCATAGATGAGATTCAATGACCTGTTTTCGGCATACAATACGATTTCGGTTAAACTAACCCAGCGAGTCCTAGGGGCTTAGAATATCACGAGGTACGAGGTAAGGATCCCCCACAGAAGATCCAGTAAACCTGCCGAACCTGCTGAATACTGGGAAGACTGGCAGATGGGAGGGTCGCTTCAATAAGGTTGTCCAGGTTGTTCATCAGTTATCACTTGACCCCCAAAGGCCAAGACCTCATCCCCGGCGCCCGGCAATCCATCACAGACCACCTAGGTACTAACATATTCACATATCTGCATATCTACCTACATACTACCTAGGTAAACAGGAACAGGAGTCCGTATCCGTATCCCGAATTACATACAACGTGGAGAATGAGGCTTAGGCGTAGCCGCCAGCAACACGCGTATACTACCGTTGTGTCATTTTGTTTCACGCGGCTCAAAATGAGCAGGTAGTCTTTACTAAATATGGCGACTTGTTATTAAGAATGCCAGATGCGAAATTACTTGCTCGTTTGCTGGCGGCCTCGATATTCTTAGCTACAGGCATATTAGATAGTGTCGGAGATGAATTGTTATTGATAGCTGATAATAACTTTTTCAGCTTGTTTCCATCTGCCCTAATAATGAGCACTAATAAGTTCATCTGTTCTAAAATGTCCTAAGTCTTTTTAGGTTGGCTGAATGGAGTAGGACGCCCGTAAAAACTACGACCTAACAACAAGATCGACTACTTTTTTATCCGGCCGAATACCCATAGACTTATGCACAGTTATCTGAGCGCCTCGGATTCACTGGACTTGGTTGGCTGCTTGCTTATGGGCTTGCAGCATGTATGCACATCTGGATGGTAGCGTAAGTCTGCACATATGTAAGGTATGCAAATCGTCAAATCGTCACTACGGTAAGACCGGCTGCTTGCTCTGCGCTAAAGTAGCCGACCTGGTAGTGCGTGGGATGAGGGTATCATCAGCTTGACCTGTTTTGACTTTGTGCATACCTTACCTAGAGTCTTGCGTGCCCCTCGTCTGTTGGTTTATTCGCTTCTTCGTGGCTTTGCTTTTCAGATGGGTTAGTTGTATCTAAACGGTAAGCAGAACGATACACAATGCCTACATCAACATATAGAAGAGCCAATCGAGATTATCTAAAGAGATGTTTGCAAGCTGGCATAGTATGAGTACACATACGGCTTCTTTTACGGTGAAATACCATAGAGCGAAATACCTTTGCGGTGTTGATTGATCCAATTCGACGATGATCCAGCCGCATATGCGCTGATGCGACAAGCAAAGCGAAGGTGGGAAAACCCAGGTTGCGCGATCCCAAGAAGGGATAGGATGCTGCAGGGGAAATCCGAGGGCTACAGACTATGTCCTAAAGAGGAAAGAGGCCATCAACTACGCGGGCTGGTGGGCTGGCTACTGTACACGTAGATGCATAATTTCCAGGGTCTCCAAGATGCTGAAGATAGCGTTCAGGGGTTCACAGCAACCACCTGGTTTACACAATGAACACTTTCAGGGGTGTTTATGTTTTCCGTTTCCCGTTTGCCTGATTGAATGATGGATCATGAGGGTCACGGAGAATAATTAAGCCACTTGTCATTCGCCATTGCTGTTGAAGGTATCTAGCTGCCAGGGAAGTTAGGGGGCGAGGGGACTACTCAGTAAACTGCTCATCGTAATAATAATCCAGTACATTAGCGGCACCCGATCATAATGGGGGATATTTGATAGCGACAACAAAGTCAACAAGCCCGTGCATGCAGAAGCAGCACTTGTGGGTGCTCAATGTTTGGAATGGTGGCAGTCAACATTTTCAATCTCTTCGTCATACCACGCACAAGCCTCAATCGGCTCATAGACGGCGCGAGTGTTTTGTGGTCGTGATCGTGGTTGCAGTTCGTCGTGTCCTGTTGTGGTCGCAAGGTCATGGGCCATTCGGAATATCGCTCTCGAATCTGCTTTTGGTTGCAGGTTGCATGTAGAGATAAATTCTACGTATGGACAAAATGAAGCGTATGACCACATGTATGGAGCGAAACACTGCCCTCTTACGGGGAATTACGATTTTCTGGGCGAAAGTCGTGAAATGTATCTAGTCTACGTAGGCGCAATCTTTCTGCAGGGTCCCTACGGAGGCCATTCCCCTCGGTGTGACTGCAGATCGTGTACACTCTGTGCATGTAGTGTTAAATGTGTACTCGCTGACTGCTGACTCGTATGTCAACTCACATCCTTGATCCGAACAAGAGCAGTTGAGAAGCGTTCCATTACTGACTTCCTGCAAACACCAGCTCGAGTAAACATATTGTTTCGTCTGGTCTAGGTCGAATTAAAAGTGTCTAGCAGCCAAAAGCCAAGGCAGTTACACACATAGCTACGCGAGGCATGAAATAATCAAGCCTCGCTAATTGAAGTGATAAAGGTAGGCCAGATTTTCTCATTATTCTACCTAAGGTAAGGATTCAAACGCATTTTAAATGTTATTAGACACGGCACATCACCGGTACCGTATCTATGTACCTGACTAGCATCTGCGGCAGGTGCAGATACAAGGTGTACTTTCCTCATTAACCCCCCAGCAGCCCCATAACCCCCAGTCCCTGACTTCCTTGCAAGCCTTGAGATCCTTATTACTTATTACGTACAGTGCAGCGTCTAAGACCATTGCACCGCACGGTCCAGACGATTCACCCAATAGCCTAAGGCATACGCCTAACAGTGGCTTTTTCGACCTTTTACACCTCCATCTTCCCAAGCAACGTCTTCAACCTTCCTAGCGGTCTCCTCAATCCTTCTCCTACGAACTCCCTCCACCTTCAGTCCTCAACCCTCCGACCCTCAACCTTCATTCAACACCAACTTCTGGCTCAATTCCAGTAGCAGGTCTTTTTTAAAAGAAAGATTTGCTCTGGTCTTGGCCGTCCGCTCCTTTGAAAATTCTTTTCCCAATTCCCTTATCTTGCATCTGCCTTATTTTGGTTGTTTTGCGGCCAATTTACTGGGTGCGAAACAAGAACAACAGTAAACCCACACCGTTGTTTTTGATTCCGACCACCCACCAGACCTTCCGCCTCCAGCTTACGACGAGGTACGACTCAACCATTAAAGGCTACATACTCACCAGCCTATCTGCCATTAACAAGTGAGGTTTTATTATAGGCACTAACTTGAATATGTCTTAGGCGTCTTCTGCGGCATTGTCCCCTCGCGCATCGCTAAATTGTTATGCTCAAGTAGCCTTTCCGGTCCCATTGTCTTCCGACCAGCTCGATATTCGGACTACACTCTATGATACCCCTCCGCACCTAGGTTCAGCTCCGTTCCTCGCCGCGGGGCGGCTTCACGGAAAATGGCGACCGCATTTGCTGCCGCTCGCCCAACTGAGGCCGTCACAATGGGTGGAGTTAGCGATATCCCAGCACACCAGCTTTGTGTTCCTAGAATTCAAGACGATGACGCCAGTCAATCCGATATCTCGAGCCCCCAACCTTCTCCGCGCATCAACCTACCTCCCCCGAACCCTCCATTCGTTTTCCCTGCGGGCGCTTCTTCGTCTTCAGCACCATCGTCCTTTTCTCGATCAACAGGACGGCGACCTCAGTCTGCTATAGAGCTCCACAGTCGGGCTTTAGACTTGGGAGGCGAGCCGGTAGCTCGCTCGTCTCGATCGCCTGCTCTGCCTAACTTCAGCTTCAACCCAGGAGCCAATCCTAACTCGGACGCAGCTAGCCGACCTACCAGATCTCCGGCTTTGCCTGATTTTTCTTTTAATCCTGGCGCAACGCTTGCACCCGATGAATCTTTACTCAGTCCCCCGCTCTCTCCGTCATCACCGCGAATGATTCCAAACCGCGGTAGCCATCGTCGTGGCGGAAGTGAATTTGTAGGCGGCAAGCTTAAGGCAGGAGAATCGATTTCCGTGATGAGTACAAGCCCGACAAGATCAGAAGGTGGATTTGCGTCGCCCAAACTGTCACCCACAGAGGGACATCCTAGGAGGGGGCACGCCCATCGTCGCTCTGGTGCGATCTCGAGCCACGATCTATCAATGATACTCAAGCCCAACAACTCGCCCACGCTGAGAGGCAATAGTGCACCTAGCAGCCCGGCCGATTTTGGTGATAGGTATCGCAATTTTCCCGAGTCGAGCGTCGAATCTCCCAAGATTGAGCTAGCTCCTGAACAGACAAAGGAAGAGGAAATCCAGGAGACCAACATCCAGCCTGCACAACCGAGCTCGCCGCCCAAACCGACAGCACGGACACGGGTTGGATTTTCTGACACGCTCGAGTTCATTCCGCGCCCCTTGTCATTAGTCTCAACCGATACGTCGAGTACTTTAACAGTCCGCCCTGGTCATAGAGTATCCGGCAGCCTCTCGTCTGTTGTTTCAGCGACGAACCTAACAACTACGGATCATGATATCTCCAGTCTCGCAGGCTCCCCTGTCTCCCGCACAAAGACTGATTCACGTCCCAGTACTGCAGGTGCCGTGCTAGAGCGTACCCCAAGCCTCCATGTGCTTGATGGAAATTCCCAATCACCACGCCGACGCAACTCGATCCCGTTACTGACAGCACTTCCTCAAGGGAGCTTTGAGACGCCTGCCGATCCGAGTCCCTCAAAGACTCCTAAGCGATGGTCATTCTTCAATCTGGAACCTTTCATCACCGCTGGCTCACCTACAAAATCCAGGCCAGTCAGCTCGAGTTCTTCTGATACGCAAGGAAAGAACTCTGAGTCTGCAACTCCATTGACGGAATCCAAACATGAGCCGAATTTGGAGAGAGGCGCATCTCAGCTAAGCGATGTGAAGACTACGGGAAGAAAAAAGAAGCAGAAGAAGGTCAGATCATGGGCCGGCTCTATTCTCACTCGAAAGTCCAAGTCACGATCTCAAAAATCCAAGTCAATGCGTCGACGCTCACAAACCCCGCCTTTGCAACAGGCTCTCATGGTTGATGATGGGGATCATCAATTTGAACTATCTGAAGCACCAACTACACCTATGGTCATGGTGACCGGACCGGCTCAGTCTCAAGCTGAACCAGCTGCTGTAGAGCCTGCTCGAGAGCCTGAGGATGACTTACCTTATGCCATGATTGATCTTGATGCAGCACTTGGTCCGTTCAATACCCCTTCATCCCGCGATCCTCAATGGGAAGAAGCTCAGAGGGCTGGAGCTGCGCCAAAACGTCAGCTTCACAGTGCTGCTGGTTTGAGGGGCTTCAGTGGACCAGGAATGCACTACCACCGCCGTGCCGAGAGTGCTCCTGAAATGCCCCCTTTCGAGGCAGCGCGATTTGGTATTCACCGATTTGGCAGCTCATCGACGATGGCAGATGTATTCGAAGAAGACGAAGAGGAGGAGGAGGGCGGAAGTTTGAAAACTCAATCAGATGCATCCACCCCTGACGCAGACGGTTCTGCTGATGAGAGCAGTTCATCCAGTGAAGACGATTCAGCTTCAACCCCAACCCAAGAGCGTGAACCCATCAAAGCCGGTTCAAGTGACGCTCAGCCAACTGTCGCCTCGGTTAAGCGTAAAGGTAGCGGATCAAGTCTAGAAATGCAGCGACCAGGATCTAGAATGAGAACCGAGAACAGTGTCAGTGGACTTCGTGAGGAGGTCATCGTTGAGGAACCTAGCTACGTTGCATCTGGGCATCACATCATGCTTCCGGGATCTTCAGAAGCCACTGACTCTGGAATGCCCTCGCCTCGCACAATTCTGGACAGCGAGGTCGACCCATTAGATGTGAATGGTGCCACAGCTCCTCCTACCGCTATGACACCAAACACCCAATATTCGATGAGCTATTCACCGTCGTTCCCGTCGCCACGCTCACCTATGTCTTACGACGCACATAGGATCTCCACTACGCCATCTGTCGCCGATGAGAACAGCTACCACTCATTACTAATGGGTGAACCTGGCCCTGAGCTGGTTCGAATATCTGTCGATGTTCCATCTTTGACAAGCAGTAACTCTACCATGACACGCGAAAGCTCCTTCATTCCTGGTGTTAGGCCTAGAAATATGCCATTCCACGATCAGCGACCGGCTTCGTTTACCTCTACCGCCTTTGGCCGCCGAAGATCGAGCTTGGTAAGTCTAAGCCGACTTATCAGCACTGCTGGAGGAGAGCGAAGCAAGTTGAGCGTGGAGGTCCCATGCGATACTGAACCAGAGAAGAAGAACAAGACGAGCAAGTCCAAGCGTTTTAGCCGAATGATGCAGTTCTGGAAGCCGAAAGGATCAACAGAGTCTTGAACGGCCTCTCAACATTTTCTATCTGGAATTTTGTCTGCAGGCATTCACACCTATGCCGAGCAAGCGCACGTGGATGAAGACGGGCAATACCGAAGCCCTTACTCTGGGCCCATCGTTGACGGATCCAATGAAGTTTTACGTCTTTCACGCATCTCTCAGTACCGACACGACATCGAGTTCCACACAGGTGGATGACTCCCTGCGGTACTTGAAACATCACTGACGACTTTGCGCAATCGATTGATTTGCATTTGACTACGCGCGTACGAGAAACCCGAATCTCGGGGTTTGGTCTCACAATATGTAATTCCTTTTTTGACGAACGCATGACGGCTACCTACAAGCCATTTCATGATGACGGCGCTGTTGTTTTCGGCTCCACCTACTCTGTTTTTGTTACTTCAGAAGGCGAAGAAACCGAATGGCCATTTAGGCAAAGAAAAAAAGGGGGGAAGGCATCCCATTGTCGGATGGGCTGAAGGTCTGATTTCTCTGGACATAGCATGCAGGAGGACGATATTGAAGGAGACAAAATCTGAGGGAGCTGTTCGATAGTGCTTTGAACTCCAAGCCGGGCTTTACATGACTTGCTCTAGCTCGTTGCTCACTCATTATGGACTGCATGAGCCCCCATGTTTGTACACAGATAATAGCGAACATACACCATTCATATACTTGGCGTGTGCCTCTTTGGTAATTAATATGTGAACAAGTAGATAGTGACTGAAACCATAACTGCTATGAGTTCTATGCTAATGCTATCAATAACTTTCAGTGGCCAAGATTAATATTTGCTAGGTAGTTGGGACCATTTAGGTAGATATAATATGTAAAGGTGATTTCTACTTAGTTGCATACCCCGTTTCTATGCTAGTGCCGGGATGTGCCACCGAAGCTGCGTAGCAAACCTCGGTCTAGCCCGCAAACACGGACCCCTATGTAACCGTAAGAAAGTTGGCTGATCGGTGCAGGCGTCCGGGATCTTTTGTTGCCGTTGTATTCTGTACATACTTTCATATTATCGACCTTTACCGTTGTCGTCTTTTACCAACTACCAACTCCATATTATTTTCCGGCTTTCATTAGCAGTCCTCAGCTCAATGGCACCTTCAGCAGTGTCACCGACGGTGACGTCGTCCCGCAACGCAACGAAGCGCCTGCTAAAAGAAATCACCGCCTGGCAGAAGGAAGCGCCCAACGAGACGGGGATCGAGCGTCTGGGACCGGTGGGCGAGGAGGATCTATTTCACTGGGAGGCCGTGATCAACGGACGGGGGGTGGGTTTCGGTTACGATGGTTCGTCTGATCATCTCTTCTCATCTCTTCCCATCTATTACCCTCAAATTCAGACGTCTCAACCAACGCCTGCCCGAGCGCGTATATATATACTTTTCATTCATCCCAACGCTAACGTTCTCGAAATTTAACAGAAGGCCGGTGGCTCCTCGACATAACGATACCGGCGTCGTACCCCCTACAACCCCCCAAGATATCGTTCCGGACGCCGATCGTGCATGCGAACGTGGCGCTGCGCGGCGGCGAGATCTGCCTGGACCTGCTAAAAGACGCGTGGACGCCGGCGTATAGCGTGCTCGAGTGCGTGCGCGCCGTCCGCATGCTGCTCGGCTGCCCCGAGACCGACAGCCCCCTCAATGTCGACGTCGCGGCCTTGCTGCGGCAGGGCGACGCGCTCGGCGCCCGCAGGCTCGTCGAGTTCTGGTGCCGCGACGAGGGCGGTCGGTACGAAGGGCGGTAACGAGATGGCAGGGAGGGGCTTGGGGGGTTAGGAATGAACCACAAACTCCAAAACAGTAATAACGGAAAAGACGAAAAGGCTTAGGATTAATATCAGTCAGTATGGCTGAAAAGGGCAAAAAATTGGATTGCGATAAATTGGCATAGGCGTTGTGTTTGCACTTAGAACAGCAAAATACGGTACGGGCGTTTGTGGGAGTACAATATCTAGGTAGATGTCGAGCTGCCACCGCCTCCTCTGACGTGTAACTTCGATATCAGACTACTGTCACTTTCAATAATGATAGATTGCTCGTCAAGATTTCAAAAGGGTTGGCAGGAAGGAAACCATTCTCAGGTGTATGATTTCTAACCTATGTCTAAAGAGCCATTCAGCCCGGTTCCGTTATGGTTGCCGTAACACCGCCCATTGGGATTCCCCATTTGCCAGTAACAGTGTTAAAACAAAGATCCCCGTCCTGTGATGCTGAACAAATATCTACAGGAAAAAAGCCCCTTTTTCTACCCCAACTTTGTGGCAGCCGCCGGAACGTTTGCAGTCATTGCATTTACCCCTTCTTCCTCGCAAACAACGGTGGCTTAAAACTCCTCCTCTCCAAATGCAATGTTCCGAGACTCGTGACAGATTACAATGTTCGTTATGACAAAAGCTCGTTTCGAATTTCCTCCTTTATTCGTTGTAATGGTAAACCTGCAGTTCGATGTTAGCCATGAACGCTCCTAAATTGTATAGTTAGGTGGGCATTCGTACTTTATAGTTAGGCAATCCGGTAGCCTTCCAACCTAATCTCCTTGCCATCTTCGCAAATCCTTCAGTTTCAATCAAGTGGTAGAACGGGAAGGGCGGGAACATGGCACCATCGCGATGAACGTCCGCCTTAACAAGTAAGGCTGTTCCGCCTACGCCATCCAGATCTACTTCCATGTTCTTGTCACCGTTAACTTCAAACATGTAGGTCATCAATGCACGGTAGGTTGCCATCTCAGAATACCCCTCAAGAATGATGTCGTCTGGGTTCATCTTCGCACCGATCTCTTGTGCGGTTGGACTATCTTGCCAACTATTAAAATCATATGGTCGTTCCGCGAGCTTCCCAGTTTCAGAATCGGTATATCTCTGGTAGCAATTGGGTACGATAAGGGGTTTGTCGTGTGCCGCAAGATCTTGTATCAGAGTAGGCGGCGTCTCAACGATATCAGAATCCAACCACAACACCCACGACGTGTCAGCTCCCAACGTAGTAAAGAGTAGCGAATTTCGTGCCCTGGACATGGAGGCGCGCCTCGCCTTCTGGTTCTCCATCTTGTGTCGTTCGCTTTCGTCTTGTGACGATAGGGGAGGGTCGAAGTCCTGTCGCTCAATGATTACGCCTCTGAAGCGATCCTTCGCGGACCCTGTTTGCGTCTTAGTAATCTGAGCCTGTAGCGCAGTTGTCGCCGCATTTCCCTCCTTAGTCTTAGGCAGAATAAACCCTAGCGTAATGAGGTCATGAGGATATTGTAGTTTTAGAAGGTTGTCCCAATATTCCTGGTAGAAACGCGCCATCGGGGTCAGGATTAAGACGGCTTCATGATTGCCAATTGGGTCGGGCGTAATTGTAACATTGTTCAAGTTGAAGCGTCGAACAGGTGGTCTCTCGCCGATAAGACTCGACTTCGCGACGGGCTTACGGGTAGGTGGTCGAGTCGCGTTGGCAGGTTGCGAACTAGAGCCAGTATGGGAGAGGAAGTAGATTATAAAGAGACAAAGGATCGCGCCGATAAACAATGTGACATAGTTTGTCCTCCGTAGACGGACCGGCCCCAGAGGGCGCGCCATCGTGGATCGAGATTGTCGTCTTAGTTACGATATGCAGATTACTCGGCTAAAGGATGGACGTGGAAAGGAGTGATGGTCAAAGGAAAATCAGCAACTGGCACGGGCCATCGAGGGCGTATGTGTCAATCGAATTGCTGTCGAAGTAAAAGGGTCGCAATGGGGAAGGACTAGGGGCGCAATAGACTGCCCTGAAAGTGATACGCCGACAAAGGGCGACGATGCATAAAGTCGTCCGAATTTTAGGAAGATGAGGCCGGTTGTAGTTTGAAAAATGTTAAATTTCCCCTATGGCTGATGGCCCACGGCGACTTTGCCAGATAACACTAACTGAAATTGAGGGAGCTGGATCGTTAGATGCATAACGTCTATTCGTAAGGTACTAGCACACGTAATTTACAGGGCGAAGTACAACAGCTCGTGTAGCCAAGCACCAGCACCTGCTAAGGCCAGCAAGGCGGACAGCTTTAGCGTGTCTTATTAGACATACGGGCCCACTCAGCACGTTTCTATACGCTATAAAGTTGGATAGCCTATACCCTTAGGTAACCATTTGCTCCTGTGCTTTACCACGCCAATGTAAGAAAAAGGGAGTTGTTAGTTACAGCTATAGTAATTCAACTTACTCTTACAACCCTTAATACAATGGATACCTCCCATTTTTACTATAATCAGTCAACAATTACTAGATATTATATGCTTGCTGAAATTCGGAATATGAAAATCCCTTACAATTTACCAAGGCGAAACCCCGAGATTGTCCCTCATGCAAACACTTTCGAAGTTCTCCGAGATAGTATTAAAGATTGTCTCGTTGGTGGAAGGTCGATCTATCTCTAGCCGGAGTTATTTGCCAATAATAGATCCATCATTCCGGCTTCATATGAAACCATACTTCGGTTAGGTAATCTCGTAACATTAAATAGCCTAGCCTTCGGAGGTGCATGGATGGCATCATTGTTCTCGAACTTGAACTCGATCTCGAACTCGGGGTATCAGAAGTGTTGAGTTGTGAAATCCAGTTTGCAGTGCATCTATGTACTGTAGGTAGTGAAAGTGTTACAATGTTGCATTCACTGCATTCGTCTCACATGTTTGCTCGCCAGATATGGGCATCGAATCTCGAAACGATAGGGTCAGGCAGCTTTGCCAAGTGGAAACCCATCAATTAACATACTATTTCTAGCCAGTTGACATATGCACCTACGAGAGTATATGCGCCAAGACATCTTTAACAGCAGGGAAACGCAGGGGTTTGCCCCCCTTCTGACTCTTAGCTCTAGAATAGAGCATAGAACGGGGGATAGGCACCTGTGGGGGCACATGGGGCTGAATCGAGAACCAATCAGTGGTGGAACATCCAGACGTTTGACAGTGTACAGAGGTACACACTTACTCAGGCGGGCTAGGCCGGCCCACGGGTGGACTTGGGTGGACTTGGGTGGCCTATGGCGGTCCATAGTGGTCCCAGTACCTTCTGCTAGGAGCCAAGCCCACCGCGCCAAATGCAGGTGATCTGCTCCATATGTGCCTACCTACCATTTTACCTAAACCACCTTAACCTAGAACATCTCTACCATTCCCTCACACGCCCAGGTCTGTCCATCGTCTAATTCCCCCTCTCTTCGCCTCTTGGACACCGAGAAAGGACAAGATCCAAGGTCAGAGACCAGAGGCAAGAGACCGCTCTAACGGGATTTTCCCTCTTTTAGTATACTCCGCTTCTCCAGTCCCGAAACCCGGGGGTATATCATCTTTACTAATACATTTGACTGTCCCCAAACCCCCTCCGCCAGTCCCAAGACCCAAGTCCCAAGTCCTGAAGTCCCTGGCGTCGGATCTGCAACTTGATCCAAATGCCAGGTATCGCCCACATATCAACGCTAATGGACTCGCCCATTGCCAATAACATTCCGGCTAGCTAAGGACGACGAACGCACAAATAACCACTTCGCATTTCCCACCTTGACTTCGCCAGTGCACTTGTGTTCCTGTGCACCTCTTGACTCTCAAGCGCAACAAGCACGAACCATTTCAAGGTCACGGCGGGAGCTCGGACTCCTCGAGACTTGAGCTCGGTACGACAATACGACCCGCATAAGAAATCAATTTCACCTCTCTTTCACCCTGACACCCGTTCCACCACCAGTCCAAACTCGAACTTGCGGTCACATATCTCCCATATCATCTCCGGCTCGCCTCTCCCTTCACACCAAATTCTTGATTGCTTTATATCCTGATTGTCTGAAACCTGCATTCCAAAGTTTCACACGGAAGGGCCCATCTTAAACAGTCGTCTCTCCCGCTACTCGGCTAACACATCCCACACCGACACCTATGAACACGAAGCCGACACGACCTTTTTAGGCCATTGTCCTCGTCGGAAATGGAGCCTGTTCCCGAGACTGAACGAATGGAGGAGTTTCGGTCCTCGCCTCTACCGACTCTTCGTCTACATCAGCCAACTGCGATTAGCACCAATGGCCTAGATACCGACCGCAAGCCGCCTAATCTCCGCCGATCGACTGAGCCTCCCTCGCCCAGCTCTCCATCATGGTCTCCTGCTGCGTCTCTTCCATATCGACCCCGAACTACTTCGCCTCTGTCTGGTGGCCACGGTCGATCTAGGTCAGTTGCCAGTCTGGCACCACCCGCTATAGGTCGCACACGATCTATGCCGGGTGTCGATGGCTCAGGCCGTATAATATACCCACCTGTATTCCGTCCAGCCAGTCCTTTGGGCTCGCCCAATAGAACGCGAGTATCAAAAAAGCCTATGGATGAAGCGTACCCTCCCACTTCGCCAATTCGATCCTCCGTTTTAGATAGCGAGAAGAGACAGCCCGAGCTCCCCAGCTCGACCAGCTCCAGCATTGCAGCATTGAACAATGCTACTCAGCAGCGAACATCTTCACCCTTGCGGTATACGGCATACTCCACGCCGAGTACTACTTCGTCCCTACCTGGAACCCCACTGGCCATTGCGAGCTCGCCATACCGATTCGATAGTACATCCAACACCTCCAGCTTTCCTTATTATCCATCATCGTCTATTCCCTCGACGCCCAGCTCCATGAGGTCACGTAGTCCTAGTATTTCCAGTTTGGAGACTATTCCCGATTCTCCTGACGCCGAGGAAGCTGCCTTAGAAGCAGAGAGGATTGCCCAGTTAAAGGCTGCTGCAGATGCTGTTGAGGATGGAGACTCTGGAGAAGTAAAAGGCCGGGGCGGTGTTGACGTTCCTACTCGTGGTAGGACACTAGGTATTGGAACGAGAGACAAACGCAAGCGCTGGAGTGTTTGCGGAGCTGAGCGACGTGGTGATCTCGACTTGGAGACCATATGGGAAGATTGAAGGCTTCATATCATGAAGGCTTTGAACAGTAGCCGTCGCATGGTGATGAAGAAAACATAGAGGCAGGTCCTGGTCGGCGTAGCAAGCATTTGTTTTCGTTTTTTTTCCTCTCTTTGGTCAGGATGGACAATTAGGCGTTCTACAAGGCTGCTTGATACCCTATTGCGTTGCATTTCGACAGGCAAAAACATCAGAAAGGTCGGCAAGCACTACACTATGTAGCCTCAATAACATGATCCAAGTGGATGAGCTAGTTTATCTTATTCTATCCACTTCCTTATTACAATGTGCCTCTTATTAGACTCAATTGATCGGAAAGTGAAAATAACGAGCGAGACAATAACTATAACGCTATCAGGTGCCCAGTTAAGCCTACTCACTTGGATATAAACCTACCTACCTACTTAAAGCTCTTGAGATGGTAACGTGACCATAGGTAAAAGGCTGTCCCATCGCCTAAAGTTATAGAGCTTAATAATTAGAAAATAATCCAATGGTAGCCTATCTCTTAAAGGTAGTATTGTGTCAAGCTGGGCTGCGTATAAACAGTATTGATAATCTCACAGCTCTCCGGACGATGCTCATATGATTAAAGAAGTGGTGACTTCCTCGCCCATGGATGTGGTTCTCGTTTCAAAATGATGTTCTTCACTTCAGCTTTGGACCTATCAGCTACTGGTTGGGAGTTGTCAACTCGAAAGGAGAGGACATCATATCGAAAAAGGCTTACTAGGGACATAATGGAACTAACCAATAATAAATATTCTTAAAGAGGCTCTACTTTGTACTAACCACCTTACAATGTATTTAATCTACGAGATCTATAAAGCCTAACATGACTTGATGTTTAGGAAATGAGAGATGAGTCCAGCATGTTTGAAAGAGCCTGGTACAGGAAATAAAAGTCCAAGAATATAGAGAATTAAGCAAGCAACGTCTTAAGGCTATCAGTTCATGAAAGCCTAAATGCATAGTTATTTTACCTAAATAAATGCTCATACCATGCTATCTTTTTAGAGTTTATTTTGTATGAGGAGTGATGAGAGGGGGAGGTGAACATGATATACAACACCCAAACCCAGAAATTCGTCGACAATGTTGGTGGCTATATGGGACTTCAACTACATCCCGTTCAACATCAACTACAGGAAGCCGTTATAATGAACTTCCCCGAAAGCCTGAATGAGTGATAAGAATCTTCCTGCTCCAGGATTATTCCTGGTGCCCTTTTCCCCCTCCGCTTAGAATTCAACAATGAGAGTCTCCGTGACGACAGGCGCGCCATCGCCCCAGATGCCGACGACCGCCATCATGAACCCGATGCCCGCCATGGCCGTCTGTATGAGCTGATTCCGGACGAAGAACTCGACCTCGCTGCGGACCTCCTCGCCGTTGATGTCCTCGTCTAGCTCTTCGCCGCTAGCGCTGCCGGCCTCGTCGCTATGCGGGTCGCCGAGCACCTCGTAGCTGGCCTCCATCCGTCGCGCAGCCTGCTTGTCTCTGCGGAGCTGGGAGGCGGCGGCGCGTCGCT
>JAOXNQ010000604.1:0-70930 GCA_028571165.1 Hypoxylon perforatum
TCCGAACTTTCTCCGTGATAGGCTGATCTTTTCTCCCAGGCCGTCCCTCGGGTCGCCTGGTCAAGGGGACCGTGACACGAACCCGCGAGCTCCGTTGGAGATACGTCAGTTCCCGACGGTCCCGCCAACGGGCGATGAGATCCTGGTCAACGTGAAATGGACGGCATCTACGCCGTTTGACCTCCATCAGGCAGATGGCGGACTTTTGCTCGAGGGCCCGCAAAGGACTGGGTCGGCGGCAGCCGGAGTCGTCGCTGAGGTTGGGCCCGATGTGAAACGCTTCAAGGTTGGCGACAGGGTGTTCGGGTACGCGCACCAACAGCCCAATTGGAAGGCGCATCAAGAATACGCGACAGCTCCCGAATGGGTGTTCGGCAAGGTACATTGAATTCTCATTGCGGATAAGTTCGGCCGGGTCGTATGTAGCTAACGATGCCCTAGATCCCTGATAAGTTCACGATGGAGCAAGCAGTTACCCTACCTGAAAATCTCGTAACTGCATTTCACACGATATCGACTGATCTAGGATTACCTACACCGTGGCCAAAAGCCGAGGATTATGTTCCGCCCAGGGCCGATGATCGCATCTTGATCTGGGGCGCCTCATCCTCGGTAGGACAATTCGTGATTTCAGTCCTGAAGTTCTATGGATATCGTCATCTGATTGTGACGGCTTCATCGCGCCACCATGCGTATCTAAAGCAGCAGGGTGCTGAGGAATGCTTCGACTACAGAAGCCCGACCGTTGCGAACGATCTTCTCAAGAAATACCATCAGGCCGATGGACCGGCTTTCCCATTGATTGTTGACTGCATCGGTTCGGGGGAGGGTTCCCTGAGCTCTGTCGGCCTGGTTTCCAAGGTCGCCCAGAGTGGTGCTACGGTCGCGATAATGTTGCCTGTTATCCTCAAGCATGCGACAGATGGGGAAGCACCCGAGTATTCGTTCGATGTCAGCAGTAGCGCCCACTGGGCCGAAGGCGTCAAAGTGCGTGGCGTGCGAACGCATTTTTACTTGGAGGTACGTATTCCCCATAGTGTAAATATAGATTCGTCTACTATGGACTGACCAATGATTCCTTAAGAATGCATTCTTTAAGCAAAAATTGCAGACGGAAATCATCCCTGAAATGCTAGCGGCGGGTCACGTAGTACCAAATCGGTTCCGAGTGATTGAAGGGCGCGACATGCTGGAGAGGGCTTCCAAGGCCTTGGTTCTGCTTCGGAAAGGTGTGAGCGGAGAGAAGCTGGTCTGGAGAGTCTCCGAAGAATGATGGATAACGCGCAGTTCCCCCTCGCACGCTGCCAACGGAGTTCCGATGCTGAGCGAGGGCGCGCCAATAGTGCGTGGAGCCGGATTGGGTCATTTTCATTCTGCGCCCTCGCATTGATGTGCGACTCTGAATCTCGATTAGGTGAAATGAATTGCAAATTGGGGAACATACTAGGAGGTAGCTATCCTTAGAAAGAAGCAAGAGAAGAAGAAGTAATTGTTAAAGTTGCGACTGAGTGGTCAAAATTATGTCCCCTATCATCAGACGATTGACACCCACACCTTGGCGTCATCCTTCGTGATCGGCCCCCAAGATTCGTCCCCTGAAACATGCAGGATTTTGTCCAATGTCAGCTTGCCATGCTTCGCCTCGTCCCACGGCTCCGGTTC
The DNA here is from genome assembly GCA_028571165.1 of Hypoxylon perforatum. Classification (NCBI taxonomy): domain Eukaryota; kingdom Fungi; phylum Ascomycota; class Sordariomycetes; order Xylariales; family Hypoxylaceae; genus Hypoxylon; species Hypoxylon perforatum. The sequence continues at coordinate 1,663 of JAOXNQ010000604.1, forward strand.
CTTTTTCTCCCCGGGTTGATCTAAGCTCTTCTTGTCCGCTTTAACAAATACTCCGACACCGATGCGAACAACATCGAATAGCGCTTGGAAGGTGAAGTCTCTCATATGTGGATTCTGGACTACATTGCGATTGACGTCGCATGTCGTTAAAATAGGTTTCGGAACAAGAGCATTGGCGTCTTTCGTGCCATCTTCGTTATGCTTGGGCTCAAGCTCCTTGCTCTGTAGAATTAGAGCTTTGGATGGGTCGAGAAAGAGGGCATAACACGGATAAGCGATCGGCTTTGTCGGAAGGTCGAGATGAAGCGCTCCGACTGATATGCCACGGTCGTCTTCTAGATCGATTTCTACTGATATGCCGTGACGATCCCATCTCTTTGGATCGTGGGGCTTGACTTCGTAAACCGGTCCCTGTGGAGGTATTAGCTGCACACCTCTTGTACTATTAGAAATTTGAAGGTACTTCACCTGAATGTCTAACCTCCCCCCAGATACTCTTCCATATAGATCCTTCCCGGCTGGTATCGTCGAGCACTTGATAACCTTGGATACTAGCTTGCTGTACGATAACGGAATATGTTTAACGGGTCCGTCGAGGGATGCCCAAGACCAGCTAGGCGCTCGATACTCTGTGGGCCGCCGGACTGTCCCCAGGATCTTACCCTTTACCGGCGTGTTCTTCGCGTCTCGCCTATCAGTTATCTCTTCCTGGGGGTACATTCTCCAGCACAAGTCTTCCAAGAAGTGCCTGCCCCACAGACCTGCGAAGTAGAGATCTCGCGTCTCCTCTGCTACGACTCTTGCTACACCAGCTAACGCGGTCAGCTTATCCCGCTGCATCGTCAAGTTGCGCATGGTGTAGTTCTCGATTAAAGATAGCCATCCCCCCTGCCACCTAACGCCTCCATGCATCCCTCCCGCATCCTGGCCCACGATGAAGGATACTCCGGCCGATGTAGAGAGCCCATGCTGGCTGTGAGGTATGCGCTGCGTCTCTAGGAGACGTTTCATCCCGAAGAAGATATCACCAAATGTGAAGCCGTCTTCGGAATTCATGCAGGTCTCGCACTCGAAGTACATCTGATCGCGAGCGTAATGGATAATTCGAGGCGAGAGCAGGCGTTCCTGGAGCGTCCACGCGCGAGTGCTGAGCGGCTCGTCGGCGATGGGATCGAACCGTTTGCCGAAGGTGCCCATTTCCATCTTCTGGGGGGAGTAGTAGCTGGACCCCGGCAACCATTCCTCAAACAGGTAGACCATGTTCTTCTTCCCGGGATTTGATGTATGCTCGTACACCATTGATTGGCTCTTTGGGCCTGTCGCCTCCCTGGGTGTAGTATACCCGAGCGAGATAGTGGCAGGGGAAATGTACGAGTCGTCGTCACGCTTCGGGAAACACCCTGAGTAGTTGTCTTGAGATGCGGCTGCGGATATCGTCAGGTAGGAGTTGCGATAGACCTGGCTCATCGCCGCCGCTTCGCGCTCCCAATCATCTGGGTCGTCTTGGATGATACAGAGACAGTCGATCCAGAGATACTTGATGTCAAGGCGTCGCGTAATCTTGATCGCGTCTTGGAAGGTCTTTGGAAGATATGACACGGCAATGCCTTCTTCTAGGTCCTTGATTGACTCCTTAGTAGCCATCAACCTCGATGACGTACCCCAGCAGTGGCTAAGGGTTACGTATCTCCCTCTTCCCCCTAAGCTATTGAATATGGCTACTTTGCGATCAGAACCGAAGACAGCGAAGACGTCAATGACTCGTGTGGGGAGCGCCGGGTCAAGCTTCGGAACGCCGCAAAGTGGATGGTTTAAAGCACAGTCTATCAGCCATGTCTCGAGACGGCTAATCGCAATATCTGAATCCGAGTTTACCTCACGTAGGCGCCCCGGGATTTGACTAAGCAGGCTATCTTCAAGAGGTCAGTCAACTACGCTTTGAAATGCGTTATGAAGTCATTATTTACCATCGCCGGTGCATATCCTCAGGGAACTCCCGCGTATATGTGCTTGATCAGGTTTACAGCCAGTGGTGTCAAAATGGCTTCGAGTCTTTCCAAACCGGGCACCTACTCCCATAAGACGGAGGTGAGACGTATCTCCCCGGCCGCTTGGCGCGCGCGCAGCCCACCAGTTGCCGTAAAGCCAAACCGGCAAATCGGCCGACTCGTCCTCGCCAATCCTGAGCGCCTCAAGATTTGGGACTTCGCGGTCGTCGTCTACATGCAAGCCATCGGCGGTGATATTACCCGTTGCTGCCAGCACCGATCTTCCGAAGTCCTGGTTATCATCGGCCAAAGACGCCGGCATGCACGCCCCTAACTCCTTGACGTACGTTATGTCGCGCACGCCGGAGCCGGAGCCGTCGTCATACTTAATGGCGTTGAACTGTCTCCAGTAGCCCTTGCCGTTCCTCCTCCCCTGCGAGTCCCGGTAGTTCGATATCGCGGCGCGCAAGATCATGCCGCAGAGCCGGCACGACTTAGCGGATGCCTCTAGGGCGCGACGCGTGGCGTGGTGTGGCGTCGCCCATATATCTTCGGGTTGGACCTCGAACCACACCACGCTCTCGCAGACCGAACAGGGCCTAGAAGGTGTTTCTCCGGGCATGATATCGGTGCTATCCCCGCAAGATGGCGAATGACAGTACACCTACTTGTATACCTTACGGGAGTTTTTTAATAGAAATCTAGATGTCGGTCCGCACACTTTCGGTAAGCTTCACTTCTAGACTTGACTAACTTCTCACGCCGTCGAAGAAACCTGAAAGGAACATTGCTAGAATTAAGTCTACGAATCTAGCGCGCTTCGCATACCCTACTCTCAGCTCACCGAAAAGGCCCATGGTGCCCATCTCGTGTGCGGCTGAATGTGTGTATCTTTCTAATTCTAGGCCTGAGCTCTTGGCGGGAGGTGACTATCTCAGAGTGATACGGTGGATGATTGGTTACTAGGATGAAGCTGAAATCAATCCATGCCTTTAGGGGATGCTTAATAAATTAGACTTATGCTGCCCTATAGGGCTAAGTACCTTTTAAGTATAGGCCTCGGTGTAACATATAAAACTAGCTGTATTCATTAAAGTCCTAACATATGTCTAACATCTGATAGTGGTGTTATAAGTTAAGTTCGCATTAACTACTGGCTTACTTAGGACAGTAGTATAACTGGATAGTTAGTCATCGGCATACTATAATACTTGAGATGGGATGCTTTCATAATCACCCGATTATAGCAGTCGAACGGTTTCGTGGTTGCCTAACTCTATAAGAGAGAGCCGTTGGTCGGGAATTTTCAAAAAGATAGATGACTCTTAGCAAGAGCCAACAATTGCCGGGGAGGGGTGCCATTATTGAATGAAGAAATTTCGAGACACTGGTGTATTGTTCTAAAAGTCGAATGATATGACTGTCGATCTGATAGACAGGCAGATGGTGACTAGGTAAGACCAGTATGCATAGTAGAATCCTGATTTCTCGAGGACCCTTCTATTATATTCTATTTCGCACCAAGATAAGCCAATAGGTTATAGCCCGTGGAGCGGCACGGGAGATTGACGGATCTTCTGGGGATGGCATGTAACGTAGGTATGAGTATGGACGGTGATGCACGGCATGACTCGACGGGGTATGCATGTCTCAAAGGGGACCAGACATAGGACGTTATAGGACGGTATAGAGCACACCCTCACAGTCGAGCATCAAGTCTGACATCTCCACATCCCCGCATTGCAACGGGGCTGCCTATCTGATCGCGTGGTCCAGATCTCCCACCACCTCAGGCCGGTACACACCTGTGTGAGCGGGTACACCAAGGGTGTACGCCCTAGGTGTGATGCAGGTAGCCATGCGTCACAGCCCGGGACCCGAGCCGAGACCGGTAGCTTTCACGGTCGATTCGTCCTACGCCGGGCATGCGCCACGATGCCCCCACCACGAAGGTGTATGTGTGGGCATAGCCAAGCCACGGGACCACTGAGTCCTGCCCACTTTCTGTGGGTTGGGTATGGTGTCATGTACGCGTCGATAGCGTATCCTGTTTTCGCGTCTGGGTGCGCGCAATATCATGAAGTTTGATAGCACCATGCTATCCGTTCTTATCAGAAGTCTTTAGCTCGCCCAAGCTAGTGGCTGCGATGAGGCCACCCGACTGGTTGTAATGCTGATAGGCGACGGGCGCAAAGGCAGCGGGCAGCCCTGATGAAATGAGATGAAATATTTCGCCTGAAACTTACGTCGCTATGCGGCCGATCCCCCGGGTCCGAAGGGCAACGGCTTCATATATGATATCTGGCTTCAGAAGATCATTACACGGTTTCGACTTCGCCACTCCGTGCTGGTTGGTATTAATGGATGATGGTTATGTAATTCCTCCTACACACCAACGCTGGTCTAGAACTAACAGTGGCATCTACCAACAGGATCGACAAGCGGAATGTAACGCGGGGATACGGATACCCTTACAACACCATCAGGTGCTCTGTTGGGTCGAGGTTCCCAGGCTGCTTATCAACCTACCTCCTGTGTACGCAGGCCTACTTTATCTAGCTGTGGCCACTTGACCAGAACATACGAAGGCAGCCAAGGTAGCGCACCGAAGGTCAGTCAAATTGGTAGGAGGCAAGTATCCAGTCTGCAGGACTCGGTACTCTGCATGCGCAGGTGCCACGGCATAGTAAATGAGATACGGTACCCTTGACTCCCACGATAGGGAATGAGTCTCCCGTATGCAGGAGTCCTAGATCTGCCTAATCTAGCACAATGTAGGTAGGCGGTGGACAAGCCAATAGAAGGCAGGACGCGTATTGCCATCATGATTAACGGGGAAATCCCAAATTAAGGTGAGTTGTGGAGGGGGGAAGGGGAAAGGGAAAAAAGCAAAGTAGAAATAAAAAGGTAGCAAGCAAAAAGTAAGGCCGCTATCCCGAACCAGGTCGAAGGTGAGGGATCTACGGAATATGCGGGATCCGATCGTTGATTGCTGCTGCCCTATGTATGATGATGCTCAAAAATATGATGAATGATGGATCGGTAAGACGGGCTAGACGGGAAAGAAAGGGCAGGCGAAACAGGGAGGGGCCAATCAGGCAGCAACGGGGATCGTGAGTAATATAATTGGGGGAGTTGGGTAGAAAGGGGAAGTGAAGATTTTGGAAAGGGGGTTGATTGGGGTGATTGGGGTGATTGAGGTGACAAGGTGGTGATAGGTGGGATAGGGGGGAATGCCCCGCGATCTGGCGGGGTCCCTTTTTTTCGTGCGTGTTTCTATTTCTCGGAGGGGTAGTTCTGTTGCCTAGGAGAAGTCATTGGCAAATGCCATCGACTTATTTGTCGTACAACATGATCCTCAAGTTGACTAGGTGAGGATAATGCGTACCAAGCATTTTATTGGATGTCTCAGATTGACTGAGATAGCTACCTCCTACCTAATGTACTATTTACATTCACAGTCGATTATCCTAGGTACATGTAGATACGGTACAAGTCAAATTGCAGTCGGAATAATGAAACAATTATTGACGGGGAGAATGATAAGAGGGAAAATTTTTTCTTTATTCCTTTGCTCTTAATCGGGGTTTGATATCTATCTAATTTTGCTAGCTACTAAAATCCCTCAGACCAATTCGGTGTGCCATTTGCGTGTGTATGTGTTGAATAATACCAATATAGGCTTCACATCAAAACGGCAAAACAGCCAAGACGTCTAAATAGGGAAAAGCCAAAATCATGTACAATTAGGTAAATAACCTGAATATCGATAGGTATCATCCATGCAACGCCTTTAAACTACCAGTACTATGTATTGCTCCCTTTTTCAACCCAAAATGTTGACATAGCCAATATGTTTTTTAGTTAGTTTTGTGATTTTGTTCCCTGTTTATACTCGGTAGTACATCCCATCGTCGCGAACTTTGTGTTGTGAACGTGTAAGGCCGCTGTTGCTAATAGTAGGCCGACGCCCAGGGTTCATCCGCTCGATTAGGCGTTGCTTTTGCGCTTCTTCTTCTTCGCGTAGGAGCTTTTCTGCAGCTTGTTTCTCGAGTCGCCGTTTCTCGCGCTCAATGTGTAGTTGGTCCATAGCAGTTATTAGTGTAGTACCGGGTCGGTCGACTCGGTCGACAACTACTGAGCCTCGGCGGTAGCGTGAGCTCGATGATGTTTGCGAAGAAGGAACAGCAGGTCGGTTGGCAATGGCCTCATTTGCTTGGTCGATCTTCTTCTGTTTCTCTTCCTTCTTCTGTCTCTCGTCGTCTTCAAATCGGACGTGGCTATTCCTGCGACGTCGACGACGCTCCTCATCGTCGCCAGACTGCGAGCTGGACTTGTTGGATCCGTGGCGACGGTGGCTGCTGCTTGGCTTTTCATTGACTACCTTCACTTCGATGCTTCTTGGACGGGAGTGCGATGAGTGGCGACGCTCGCGCTTGGTAGGGCTCTTCTCACGGCGTCGAGGCTCGCGAACTTGAATAGCATCATCGTGGGGGCTAGAGGGCGAGCTGCGTGATATGCTGTATCTTCGAGACGGTGTGCGCGATAGTGAACGACCCTCGATGTAGACTGTGCGATCACGATCGGCTTTGTCGCGACGGGATGGTCGCTTGTTAAGATCGATTACTGTTTCACCATTGACGTATCTCCCCCTTCGCTCCTTGGAAGAATGCTCCGAATCCGACGCGGAAGCGGAATGCGACGAGAGTGGCGGTGTAGGCGGAAATTGACCAAAGCTATAGGCAGGCTGACTTGGTTGTCCAGGTCGAACATATTCGATTGGGTGCTCGAAGGTTTTTTTATAATTACATGGCTGTCCATGGCGAGAGCTGCTGCATAAGTCGTTCTTGACTTGCTCAACCTTCTGTCCATCTGGGTAGACATAGGTGAAAATGTTCTCGTTGCACATTGTAACGGGTGGTAACGTAGTATGGCGACTAATGCGCGGAGGGTTTGGTTGAACGACGAGTGGTCTTAAGCGGTTCTCGCGGTAGGTTCGAGTGGAATGCGACCCGATCGAGGTCGTAACTTGCGCCGCAGGAGTTCGGGTCGGAGATGAGTCACTCGTGCGTCTATGGTTGTATAAGGTGTTGTTGATAATAATTCTCGGTTTGGATGCCACGGCGATATGGTCAGTCGGCAGTGTCAGAAACGTATGAATGTATTGGGAGTTCAGCTTCTGGCTCTAAAGACATGAGGACATCGGCAGAACAATTCCTATGGTGATGTGGGAAGCCGAGGGGATTTTGTAGACGTGCGATGAAACCGATGCCTAGTGCTGTCTTGGATTCTTAAAGGCGACTTAAGACAAGACGGTGTGAAGATATGAATAGTGAGGATTATGTAGAGGTAAATCTGATCGGAATGGGTGTAGGGTTCTGTGCCTTATAAGTACGGAGTAACGAAAGGTGATCTGTCAGGACTTTTTGTAGTTTTTTCCCTCTTGTGGTGTAATAATAATTTGAGCAGGGGTTCAAGCATCCCTCTGTCTTTACCCATGTCCATGCTCCATCCTGGGTGCCTACAGGGCCGATGAATCATTCTCCCGTATCGGTAAAGTACCAGAAAGGAATGGTATGTTTCCTGACAGGGCCAATAGCATCCATAGCCAGGAGGCGGAGTTTGGCTAAGAAGACGGGTGACCGTACTAAGGTACAAGGTGAGGAAGTATGGGGGTGTGGAAGCCTGGGAGGGAGGGTGTGCAGCTGAGTGTGTAGCTTCTAGTTTCACTCCCCATCTTTACTACGACAAGGGTTCAATCGCGTGGGTTCGTCCTTGAGGGAACCCAACTTCATTGAACCATTCCATTTCAGCCACTTGCTGGAATTCTTGCTGACGGACCCGAGACGGGGGAGCTGCACGGAGAGCCGCCAAAGAGGCCAACATGTACCAACATGCAATTTTCAACGCGCCTATTCTCATGAGGCTGGCAAGCTGAGAAGTTAACGCTTGGGAAGAGGTAAAAGAAACATCACCAACAGGTAGGTCGAGCAAGTAGGACGAACTAAAGAACCCAGGCGCGAACTGAGACGAGCGCGATGAGTGACTCCAAGAGACTACTCAAAGAGGTACCTCTTCTAGACTAGCCAACCAGCGAAGGAACTTATACGGAAGTCCTAGAACGCGGGAGCGAGAAACCCGTGGATCTCATGGTTTCTATTGGCATACCAGCATTCCAGGCACAGCAGTTTGTGGAAATGGGTAATGGGTAATCGACAAGTGAGCACTATCGGCAGGCTAGCGGATGGATAGCTAGCAATGCGAACAGAGGTGACTTGCAGTAGACATGCACCCGCCTGCCCGCTCTGCCCGCTATGATGCATCCCGTCGCTCCAAGTGGATTGCGGCGATTTGCTGCCCTCGACATGATTTGGTGACACAATGTGTGGAGGGCATAGCCTTTCCGCATGCAAGGCCCCAGGGCTTGAGTGCTAGGGTAGCTTTTTGGTAGCTTTCGGGATCGTGGTGAGAAGAAGCTGACAACTGGACTGCAAGACTGCGCTGTGGATACCACCCACTGGGTACAGCAATTGAAACGAAAACGACAAGTTGCCGCAATCACAGCCTCAGCCGCCAAATGCACTGACGACATAGGTGAGAAGGATTGAATCTAGAACAATGCCAAGTTGAATGGTACACTATGCTTGTGAGAGGAATGAATCGCGCATTGCGCATCACTGCGCAACACGCATCACACATCGATATGCTAGGTAACCATCTACGTAGCGCATTCTGCATTCTGTTGAGGTGTAGAGTCCGGCAACGTCCGGGATGGGCAGGATGGGAAGTGGAAAAAGTACCAAGAAAAAAAGAGTCACCACCGTCCTAGACTAAAGAGTAGCCCCTCTTTCTCCCCTGCAACTCAGCTAACATGGCCCATCACGTGCTTCATGCCTCCAGGCTACCATACTAGTGAATATCTTCTACTGTATTAGTCGTTTGTTACGAGCTCAATGATAAAAAAGTCTAGGCAACGAAGAAACACTACTGCTAACTGAGGCCAACAAAAAGATGGTGGTTAAATTTGATGTGCATCTTTGCAATTGACAAGGAGGTAAAGGGGGGGAGGACAAACACGGGACAATTCAGCTAAGTTCAGCTGAGCTTAACTCCTAAATTGCATTACGAAGGATTTCATCTCCGTGTCGTCTGTTGATGCCCAATCCTCGCTTCCGAATATTTGCACATTTGCGATAATTATTACATCCTTGATTTTTCTTATTACGCCGATGCGTAAAATTTTCATCTGTACACACAAGATCGATTTTTAAAAATTGATTGCGACTTGCCTGACGCGAAGTCCGTCATCCACGTATGCATGCGCACAAATGTCACCCCTTTTCTGCCTTTTGGTGCAGGTCTGGCTACGTGGACCCAGCGATAGGCGAATTAGAACGGAGAGGTTAGCAAACGCGACCGACGCGCCATGCTGGTAAGACTCTCATTAAAGGCGCGCCACGCTAGCACTTGTCATTTCATGTCGTGAACGTAGGACTACATTTCGATTGATGCTTTTGTCGTCCTTGCTTGGATTGAAAGTGCTGACAGCATCTGTTCCGCGGGCGCCATGGGCCACGGCCCTCGGCCAACGGACCACAACTCGCGCTTATCTGCGACACTCATCATCCTGAGAAGGATTTCGCAGCCCCCAAATAGACCCCGATGCTGCAAAAGCTACCTATTTGATGAAGCCTCCAAGAGGCAACCGATCACAGGTCAATGTGCGAAACTGGTTTCTCTCCCTTGCCCTTATCCCAATGAATTGATGAATTGGGGATGACGAGAGGGAAAAGATCCCGTCTTCCTACATGGGGTTAGAATCCATGTTTAGCGGTAGGAAATTACATGTTCTAAATTCAGCCCTACGCTAGGCAGATTTCCCTCCGTCGTGCTAGGAGCTCCGGGGACATTGACAAGCTTGAAACAATCCACTTGCCCACTTATGTTGTTGAATTGGTGAGGCTGAGTAGCTGGGTTCGTTGTTGCGTGGCTGTGTGCATTCACCCATCCAGTGGCTTACCTATTTGGTGCAAGACTTCCGCTAGTGGTCCGGACCAGTCCGAGCTGCTGGAAAACTTTACTCGGGGCGCTCGACGGGAGGCTCCGGCGAAGCTGGCGAAGCAAGCACCGACATACATGAAGAGAAATAGCTTATTTTGACTCTGACGATATCTACCTTAGACAAAAAAGCTAAGACAATTCTGCGACGACATTATTTCCACATTGTTCTACGTCAGACGCCATTCGATTCCAGACTAATCCAGAAAATCCATTGCTTCCTGTAGGATATACTTGGCCCCCAACCTTCTCTTGGCGCACCCTAGGTGGCCTCTTAATCGGCAACGTCATGCCATGAAGATCCCCTATGATCGCTCACTTTCTTTGCTGCAGAGTACTGCCAGATACTGCACTTCCACTTTGCAGCTGTTGCCACACTCCGGATCGAAGGGGCGCAGAGCTGCCGGCCAACTTGTTAACCCACTATTGAATCGCTTACATATAGCCATGGTATCACAGCATGCATAAATATCGGTGAGGGCGTAATGCAGTATGTGGAATGCGTGTACAGTAGACAGCGAATCGAATTTGCACATTCACACGATCTTATGATGTAGCAATGCATGCTTGTAGAAGGAAAGGGGGGGACGAGGAGAGCAAATAGCACCGAGGTGGCGCAAGGCGGACAACAAGGCAACCAGACCTACATTTCAGTGCGCGAACAAGCCCCAATATCTTTATGTGAGTTGCGAAATACCCCTCATGCCGTCTATCATGAGGTACTTCGGCTTTTCTTCTACATATCCACGATGTACCCGCGTCGTATGACTAACATTAATGGCCTATTCATGAGACCTACTCAAGCGGTGAATCATATCGCCACTTAGATATCGGGAATTTGACCCCTCGTTTGTTGAGGTTGTTTCCGTGGTACGCCCCATTGAATGCCAATTCGCTAATTGTGTACTTGTGGTTCAGCATTATCACACCAACCAAAGCAAACGCGGCCCCGAGTCATGTTTCGGAATTGCAAGCCCAATATTCTAATCACGTTTCCATAAATCAAATAAATCCAGAGCTTCATTCGTTTTATAATTAATCAAAAGAGTGCCTACTTACCGTAGGTGCCCCCTATCTCACCATATTGGATTCATACATTGAAACACTTTCATACATTGTCACAAGTTATGGATCACATCTAATATATGTACTTGATAACAAACTTAATGCTAGGCTAGATAGTACAGCCATCGCCTGAGAGTTGACCTATTTTGTCATGGAATACGTGTATGAGGCAGGCTTAACTCTCCCTTAGGAACAGTTCAGTTCGTCAATTAAGTCACTATACGAGCTAAAGTGCTCTATCTTTAGGCCAAACCTGCATAGAAGTAAGTTGGACAACAGATAAATACAATACTCCTATTTTGTTCACTGCCTCTTTAACGAAATACGTGTCCGAGTCAGACCGGTAGACCTTGAAAACATCCCCTTCACCCTTTCCGACCGCCTCCAGAACTGAGGACCAAACGTTAACTCGGCCTACTCGCGTCGCAGCGGATGTTGTACGCTCCGTATCCCCGGCGCTGGCAGAGCATGTTTCCCAGCATCCTCCATAGTAGTAGTCGCCAACACACGGAGAACGCGTAGCTTTAACCGAGAACACAGGTCCAATTCTTGCGGATGACACACACTTTTTTCAAGTCCGTAGTTTTCTCTCCTTTGTCAAGTTCAGGGTCTCTACATTTGAGGTGTACTATATTAGTAGATGTACATCTGAGTCGGAGATGTGTCACATGTAGGACGTACAGTATCGTACTTGAGGCTTCCCATGATCCAGGGGGCAGTCTTCTTCGCAAGGGAAATACGAAATCTGGCCCAACTGTATTGCCGGCAAGCAGAACATTGCGTTGGCCATACCTTTGACACGCAATTGGCTGATCCATTCATCCAGTTTGACAGTCCATCGGTACATATACCCGATTTTGTCAACCCTCAGCCAACGAATATCCCAGCGATCGAGCCGATCGGTCGAGTTCAAGGGCATGGCCTCACTGAGAACTTGGAACAAATCTCCCAGACGATGGGTTTCTAATGAACCGAACAGGCATTCATCATTTGAGCGAAAAAACAGGTCATCTATTCTACTGGTTTGTTAGCAGAGTACCCATCTAAGTAGGAAACATGGAAAAGTGTGCCCAGATAGTGCCTACCCATGCAAGAAGCCACTCCGCAGCTTTCCCTAGACAGCTCATATTGTTGGTGTAAGTTTAGGAAGTTTATCAGGTTCTTTTCAGCTGCTTTATGCATATCGTCGGTGCTGAAGGAAAAGTCCTTCGCCGCAGCGACGGCCAATCGTTCTTTCAGCATACCTAACTTTGGCCCCCCTTGTCGCCCTTGTCGCCAGACCTCTATGCAGGCCAAAGCTTCCGTATCGAGTTTATGGGACTAGGCATTGGCGAAGGCAGTCAGACATGATGGTTCCGCGCGTTTTCAGAGACGAAAGACGCTGGAGAAGCTCTTTTTGGCTTGATCTGCTGCAAGCCGTGCAGCCTCTTTGGCTTTCAACTCGAATACGTCTGTCTGCAGGGCTCCTGTTCCTTCACGATATAATTTGAGAAGTTGAACATAGATGACTGACCAACGAACACGGCCATGGACAATCTGGCCGCGTGTGAAGATAATGCTGGACAGTTTACCGGCTGCAGTATCAGCTTCACTCACTCTCATTCCTGGCTTTGTGCATAAAGCCCTGATAGTATCTAGGAACCCTTGAGAACCTATAAAACTCTAGAACTGCTTCTTCGTGTTCACTAGCGGAAAGTCTGAGTGTATATACGTAAGGGTAGCCATACCAGGTGATCAGATCCAAGCCCCTTGGCGCGGTCGCGATCTATCCTATCTCTTCGGGCTGTGGCACCGTCGAGGGGGCTTCTCATCGTGTATGATATCTAACGAGGTTCTCAAGAAGATTACCGGGTATTCTTTGTGGCTATCTTGGTTAAGCATCCTTCGGTTGAGGTTGATACGTAATTTATACCGACACACAAGCAGCATAAAACTTTCAAAGCACAATTTCCAAAATTCACTCTACTTTTACTGATTAAGCTTACACTATGGAACCTCGAACTGGGTCAACTGATGAAGACATCGCCTCTCAGATACGCGATTAAAGTCTCCTGTAAAGCAGCCATCGACGCCACCCGGGTTTACATTCACGGTCGTCGCCCAGATGGGATAATTGGGACAATTAGACGTGGGGCATATGTAGGCCTCGGTTCCCTCCTCGAAAGAGTGAGGGACTAAAGACTTCAGGACCTGAGCAAATTATCAATTGAATTGAACCTTACGTTCTAAGGTATGTATTGCTAGCTCTTGTCACAGTATCTTGATGCTACGTCTTACGCAGACCACATGGTATAATGTGCAGAGATTCTTGCATTCTCAAAGTGTCATAATTCAAGCTGTTAAGAACAAGGCCCTGACAACAGCATACTATGATAGTACCAGTACTTCGTTCCTCGCCCACCTACGTGCCGCCCCTAATAATACACCGCACTGACGTCCTAATCATATATCCATCTACTCGTCGTCATTGACATCGATAGTAGTTTTCGCCCACTTGCGAGCCGGAACGCGACGCTTGAACATGATATCGATCTCGCGGTAGGATCGGCCCTTCATCTCAGGCACGTAGAAGTACGCGATGATGAAGCAAAGCAAGCCGGTGCCACCCCAAACGTAGCCGCACTTGCCGCCGAGGTTTCCGCCCTATAGTATGCCAGTCAGCAAGATGTCACCGTAAGCCTCAGGGGATAGGAAGAGTGTCTTACTGTTGGGTTGAGCAGATAACTGGCCAGGAAGATGCAAGGAATCTCAACGATGTAGTACGAAGCGCGCCCAACTCCCGTCGTCAGGGGTCTGAGACGGAGAGATGAAGTCTCTCCGATGATAACCCACGATGCAGGCGCGGCACCCAGGGTGAACAGGACGGAAATGATGAGACCCAAGGAAGCCACCGCGTTAGTGGATGCGATCGAGGAAGTAACGGAACCTGCAATACCGAGGCAGATTAGTAGGACGACGTTGACAGCTGTGCCCCAGAGATAGATTGTTCGTCGTCCAAGGTACGTGGTGAGGATCCAAGAAAGCATAACGAATATCCACTGGAGCGCCGAGGTGATGAGACCCAGCGCGAAGGCAGTATGTGTTGCCAAGCCGGCCTCTGCGGTTGTATCAGCACATATACGTTGACTTAAAACATCATGGATGAAAACTCACGCTCGAAGAAGTAAACGGCCTGGTTAGCGATAAGGTTACCCGTTAGATTTTGCGACGCGTAGACTCCGCACACGATGAGAGTGCGGTAGAGGTCTCTGCCCTTGAACAATTCCAGGAGACTGGGCTCCTTCTCGGATTTCTCGAGCTCTACGACACGGCGCATCATAGCTACAGTCTCCTTGGTATTTTCTAGCCTCGACTTATGCCCAAGGCGCCCGACCGACTTTGCCGCTTCTTCGAGACGTCCCTTTCGAACTAACCACCATGGCGATTCTGGTGCAAGGAAGAGTAGGATAGCGAGCGGGGTGGGGAACATCCATTGAAGTGCAATGGGAATCCTAGTACCTTGATGTTAGCAAAGGACTCGTTTCTCTCATGAACGATTACGTACTTAAAGGCACTATCGTCAAGGATAGGGTTGTAAACGAAGGTGACAGCAGCGACGATGATACTGCCGATGGCCCAGAACATCTGCAACATCTGGGTAGCAGGGGCTCGCAGCTTCATCGGCACGATCTCACTGCAGTATGCCGGCGCGTTGGCAATGAAGATGCCCCATGGCAAGCCCTCGAGGATCTGGGCCACGAAAATGACCGGCAGGGATTCGGCAAAGTAGAACACGAAGATAAAGCAGTTCAGAAGCATGAGGGCGGTGATGGTTGCCCAGCGGTATCCGATACGGCTGGTGAGCGGGCCGGCGAGGAAGACGCCGATAAGCGCACCGAGCTGCCCCGACACTTGAAGTGCAGACTGCCATGCGGTCACGATTACGTATTGATCCGTTGCCGCGTCGTATACACCGTATTTGTTCTTGAACGCAGGCAGGGCGACGAAGTTGTTGCAGAGGAAGACATCGTAAGACTCCATAATCTGAAGATGGCGTTAGCTGCGGTTCCTTATCGAGGAAAAAGCCAAGTTGAGAGGTCGGAAAGGTAACTTACAATGGTGAACGACATGATAAACGCCCAAAAGGTAGCCATTGGGTACGCTCTGACAGCCTCTAGGACACCCATATTGTGCTCTGCATTCTCTGCGAGGATGGCATCCGCCTTGTAATCGGATGCCTTGGCCTTTTCGTCAAGGTCGTAGGCATGGTCGTGGTTGTCATGAGAGACGCGCGCCTCAGCCTCGACGACCTCAGAGTGGCCATGGTGAGACTCGGTCTTTGGCTCATCGAATTCTTTTGACGACATCTTGAATTGCTCGCTGTGCTACGGTATCACTGCGATGGGAAAGAAAGAAGGCCAAGCGAACCACTCAAAACGAAATGGCACCTTGGCTCCTTTTATGACATCTGCAGATCTCGTCAACATGTTCTAGATGTATACCCCGGTCTTCAAATGCTATGTATGCGACGTGCGTGTGATACGTGGATTAATCCAATTGCAACTAACGACGGGACCCTGTAGGTATGGGGGATGAGGCAGCCAGGGTTGTAATAGGTGCGCATATCTACTACCACGTGCAAGCTAGTCAATGCGCCCGAAGGACTGGGCTACGGGCTACGAGTTTGACGCCATTCTTGACGGTCTCCTCGAGCAGCAAGATGTCCATTTGGATTGCCTCTGCTTGAAAAGTCGAGTTCGTAGTGGCAGCGGCCACTTCAGTAACTGTTTTCTGGGCAGCCTCGAGCTTCAAATCTGCGATCATGACGCCTCTACTACCTAGCTCGGCAGAGAATAGAGAGTAAGGACCCCATTGCCCCAGATTCTTCCGTCCTTCGACAGTCACCTTAGACGTGGAGGAGCTATTGGTCGCGTTGGGTTGCGCTAGAGCATCCTGGGGTCTTTCCCCGCGGCACTATGATCCATCTGCCCAGTAAGCCGGGATCATCCGCGTCTCTTCACCGAGTGCTTTGCCTAGGTCGGATTTCTGCTACGCTTCAAAGCCTTGCACATCCAGAGGACGCCGGTGTAGGTGTTCTGAATATATAACTCCTAGCCGCCTTTAAAGAAGTGCTTGATAAATGATTTAGTAGTTATACTGTAAGTACATGAAGGACATGACGTTGGTACGCGACTATGTGTCTCTAGCTAGTTCAGGCCAAACAACAGCTCGCCACCAAACGGACCGATTGGTACCTACATCTTCAAGGTCAGCCGACGCCACTGCATCTTCGGGCCTCATAGGATGAGGCTCCCCTTAATCGATACAAATACGCGTACGAATAGAACTTGGATATTGTCATGAGGCCGACACATCTAGTTAATCGTTAGCGCATTTAGTCTCATTCATATTACCAGGAAGCTGTATTGAACCATTGACGTCGCGGTGAAAAGGAAACTAACCGAGTTAACTTAATACGAGAAATCTGGTTACACCTAGGATTGTATTCGCGGAGACCCCATGCGAAGGATCGAATGCGGGGAAAGCACCTACCTAAGGTACCTACCCCACGGAGTAACGTTTCCGCTCTTAGACCAGTTGGAGCTAAGAACTTACCTGAATTTAATGCTATGATAAGACTAGCATTAGACCATAATAAGCGAGATTAGGTCGGGTTAATGTCGTGTTATTTTTGCCCGACTTTTAGGAGGGTTATTATTGTAAAGAATAATACCATTAACCAATTGAGACTTGAAGGAGAAGGCGGTAAGGATAGAGAATCATAGAGGAGACATATGTCAGTAAAATGTTACCTAATCAACTACGAGGAGGCTTAATCTTAATTACAGCCACAGGATGAAGTTATTCGCACAACAAGAGACAGATTCTAACGCGAATGACCTTTAGTGCCGGGGCATATCTGCGACTAGAGGAGCGGAGCGAGCCGAGATGCGAAATTTGGATATGCCCAGCCGCCCGAAAAAGCTTCTTCCACTTCGCTTCTGCCGTGCATAGCTAAGGGGAAATCGGGACTTCAGGAGGTTCAAGGACAAGCTAAAACCAAGCTTCTTTGAAATTCAAATATATAAATTTTGTGAATATCGGGATCGTATTGGCTTGAATACAGCTGCGCATCATACGAAGCCCTTGGTCTTGTCACGAAACCCTGCCAGGAAGTCCAGATTGTTCTTGAGTCGCTTTTTTGATAGTTCAAGCATACCTAAGTGATCTCTTAATAAATATATAAGAATGGAATGCGCGACTAATAGAAAAGTTATAGCTAATAACGTGACTGACTTGCGGGCAGTTCTACTGGCGGTGGCGGTGGTTGCTTTTGCGTGTCGGGTGCCTCACTGAATAATATGATTAGACATTACTACATCGGATAGGTTGGTGAGGATACCTACAAGTATGTCTGTTGCTCTCGGGCGGGCGAGTATGGGTTGCCTATAGGACCGTATTGCGGGAATCCAGGGCTCGGATGTTGCGCTATATACGACGTATGCGGACTACCCATCTGCGAAGTCCATGGCGCCGGGCTTAAAGATCTATACGACGACGCCGAATATGGAGAGGTCATCGGTGGACTCTTAAGCGCAGTATCATTGTATCCAGTGTCGACCATTTGCGTCGGTGGAAGAGTACTTCCCAGCATGCTCCGTCGGTAACCCTTTTCAATTCCCCCTTTCCTACCGCAGATGTAGACCAGCGCAACAATGATTATAATTACGGCTGTTACCCCAATCGCGATTCCAGCAATAGCTCCTCCAGAGAGTGAAGTATTTGTAGAGTCGCTTTCGGTTGGCGAATTGGTTGATGTCGATACCGGCGCCGAAGTCGAAGTCGAAGTCGATGTTGGAACACTACTTGACGTTGTCGTACCAGATGGTGAGCCTTCGTCGGGAAACGCCTCGCCGGGACTGAGCTGGAATGTCGAGTTTGCTTGAAATTCTTTCTGGATGGCCAACGTGAATGTGCTATTCTACGAAATAATTAGGATTATCTCATGTACTTGGACTCGTCAAAGGGAGCTTTAGCGCACTGGGTTGATGACTCCCACCATTCCCCATTTGAGACAAGAATCTGGCGCAGAACTTTCTTTTTGTTAGCATGCTCAGGTAGATACCCATAAGACCTAAGTAGGGGTAGACTTACCAGTAGAAGAACACAGGGTCTGTGTCATTTACTAGTAAATCCCACGTGGGTTTGGGATCTTGGAGAGTGTCTTGTTCCACGGCGCCGCTGAAAAAGCTTCCCGCAGGGTCGTTGGTTAATTCCCACGGGATACATGGCTTCTCGAAATCTGCTCGGACGACTGAGTGGTTTTTCGGGTAGAATTCGAAGCCTGGAATAAATTTTGTTAATATCGTGCTGTATTTTATGACTACCTCATTACTTACGGATTGTATCGCCCGGGTTTGCTTTTATCGTGTCTGGGTTGAAGTCATGCTGCAACCCGACTGTGACTGTATGTGTCTCCGCTGCGGTTGATTTAATCGCTGTTGTAGTTGGGTCGCCCAATGTGAATGTAGTGACCAGAGCGCGACCCAAAGAGATACTGGCCGTTACGGCCATCAGTAAAGACGCCTTCATGGTGATGGCACGGGCTACGTTCTTTGAGTCCCACCAGGCCTTACATCTACGAGGAATATAGGAAATTACGAGTGAAAAGGCATCAGAGAGGATGGAAGAAGATAGACTAGGGGCATCGGGGATTGAAGTGAGGCACTGCCAATGCCATAGGTAGCACAACAGGCTTGCTGGCTTTCAATATTATGCAAGGCGTCTCGTACTGCCCTTAAGGATCTTGTAGTTTGGGTTACACAAGTTGGGATCGTATATCCCTTACCTTGCAGATGCGGCTGCGAACCACGCTAGCCTAGTAGATACTCTCACTTCAGCTTGCAGTAGGCATTAGATTGGAAGGTAGATATTTGTATAGATAGTAAACTGAATATTAGCCTTGAGGAGATATTGGGCACTTAAGTTCATACTGTAAATTTAGCTTTGATTTTAATAATGCATGAGTTTTATTACGAATGGTATTGTGTTGACGATTTTGAAAAATGAGTTCCATGCCCGATTTTGATGGTATCCACTTATTTTCGAATTTTGGCCCCCAAATTCGAAGATTTTGAAAAATTGACACAAATTTGTCAACAATTGTAAAAAGACCCTTCTAAGATGATGTACTTAGATATGTAAAGTATCGAAAGCTCAGACGACTCCAACGGTACTAAATTTAATTATATGCAACGAGAATCCAGTTTTCAAAAATCAATTGAAGATATCGACTTTTTCGAAAGCTGGCCCGTGCGTTCGGCGAGACGGAGCTCAGCACGGGCCACCCACCACAATTACCATCACCACCATCTGATGCCTGATGCCTCAACCTTTAAATAAGCGGCCGAAGCCTGCACGGGTGCCGCCGTGCGGGAGTCTGATGGCGAGCCCGGAAGCCGGCGTTGTTCCGGGGGCGCAGGGGCCACCTGGGGGAGCAGGGACCACCTGATCGATTTAGCTAATACAACCAGTGCCAAGTAAGGAATTGTCTATCTCGGCTCTTCCTCTACCCACAACATAAGGATATGGCTTGATGCTGACTGAGGTGATAGGATGAGCTGTGCCTATGTTCCACATTAGAGATGACGGATTGCGGATTATGATAGTATCGTGGCATTTGTCTTGGTATAGCTACAGTGTTGTATTGGTGTGGACCTAGACATTTTCAGCTTATCCAAAGGTAACATTCTTCGCTGATTCACTCTAGCGGTTGTTCTTGATAGGCTAGCCTCACGGTCAATTGAATAGTCTTGACCCGCGGCTGTATCATCGCCAAGCGCCAGGCATACGGCTGTGCCACACGGATTGATTACCGTTTCCAGCAAGTTCTCACTAATGTTACCAACGGTCGCCGTTGGATCCGTAGGGTTAACCACATGTATCACAGATAAAGACATGGTAGGTGTGGACGTATCAAAAATATGATAGAAGTTGCAGCGAGGTCAGATGTGATACGACCCTTCGACACCATCCACCGCATTCGTATCTATGTCTGTTCTTGTACAGTATTCGGCTTTAGGTCAGGCATTTCGCTTGTCCTCGAATGAATCTGGACATTGGGCGCATCAGAAGCAACTCCCCAGTTTCAATCTGCATTCTCTTTCTACAACCCTCGTTAGAAAATAATGACACTTCATGAGTCTGTAGTGAGGACCATGATGTTACTCCTCATTACCCTTCTGATTGGTATAATACCGGCGACTTGGAGTCGCGCGGTGACTCCATTATCCGAGAGTCTTGCGGTTTCTAGTGCCTTCCTAGATGCGGATCTTGATCTTGGTCAAAACTTCACTGCTCGGCATAGCCAGCTGAGAAAAAGAGATCCTAGCCAACAGGCTATCACCAAAGGTCGCAGACTCGACTGTCTCATGTCTGCCACCGTCGATCATGCTACCCAAATCAACGGTGGAGTGCGAGTGGAAGAGAACTTCGACGAGTGGCTTATCCTCATCTCGGATGATGGAGGCGATGATGATGAAGGGTGGCGGCAGCAAGAAGTAACCCCGAAATACCAGTCCTCCGGCATACAAGCCAACTTGGCAACCCTCACCGGTGCAAACCCTGATGACACAAGTTATCTGTATTATTCTAGCCAAGAAATGGGAACTGTGGATGGAAATCCGGTCTACGTGAGTACTGTATAGTAAACTTAACCCCATAATTGAACTAACATACTATAGCCTTCTAGAGCATATTGGGGCAATGGCATCAATCCGCAAGGAGGAGTAATCATTGCCGATTGGAACCTAAGCCCAAGATACGCACTCGAAGGGCTACCAATAGCTTCGATATCGCGAATTAGACAATGGTCACAAGCAGCCTGGGGAGAGTGGGAATACTGGGCGAACGCAGTGTTGGACAACAGCGGAAACCTTCGTTACGTCATCCGATCCTGGGTCACGAACACGGCGACCCAAGACCAGATCATCGAGGCTCTGAGAGCCGTAGGAAACAACATGTTTCCTGGTGTGAGAGATCGTGTGACTTTCAGCCGCAACTCGGAAGATCCAGCAGAAGCGAATGCATTTTACGCCTTGCTAGGAACCCCTAACGGCGCCTCCACCGGTTACCTGCTTGCCTCACATAAGGGGAAGATTGGTATCAAAAGAGTCGGGAGCATTTCTGTCTGGAATCATCCTTTCGGTGGTTTGAGTCTCTTTACTGACAGACGCGACCTGAAGATAAACATGCTATTTACTTTTGAGGGCGTGACTAACCCTACGACAGGGGAGCCTGAAGGATCCTAGTTTGACGTGTGAGGTACGAGTGTAGATCTAGTGCGACCTTTCGAAGCTCGATACCCTGTCGTGCTGCTGCGCTATTGAAGTGTTTCAGTATTTTAATTGGTGTCGGGGGAGAATAACTCTTATAGGTACCTACTATATCTGAATATTATCATAGATAGGTGGTTTACCCCAGTGTCCCTGCAGCCCTATGCATGTCATAAAGCCTTTCATACTCCAGTCTGGCTTGTCTAGTTTCTTCATCTTCGTCTACAGCGAGCCTCCTTTCTACCTGAGCAATCTCCTCTGCATCCAGGAGACTGCGCCACGAGTACCAGTACTTCCAAGGACCTGGCGTCGGCCCATATTTCTGACCTCTTTCAAGCGGTTGGTCCCCTAGCCCTAGCGCTGCCAGGCGATGACCATCCCAGATAGCAAACCCTAAGCGACGAAATACTGTAAAGGATACACCTTTGATAGGAGATTCATTGTAATGGAGCACGGTATGACATGGATGAATCATACTCCGTCGTAATAGTTCGTCGGGGACATAGTGAAGGGATCGAATCGGGCCCCTTGCAGACTTAACAAACCAGGCTTCTTTCGGTATCGGCAATAACTCGGTCTTTAGGAAACTTTCTCCCGTTGGATTTCCGCCCGCGAGACGGTCACTCCCGTTCGACACCTCAAGATATTCGCGAACACATATGAGCTCGTGATACTGGGTCATATTGGGATGCATGCGCGGAAACATCTCTCCCAGCCCTAGACTCGCGATTCCTCCTACATCTTCGGTAGCCCACGCTGATAAGCGAGAGTGCTTGGCAGCCTGCTTGAAGTCGTGGAACAATTGAAGGCGCCAGAACGCTCGAAGCACGACCTGCTCCTCCACCCAGGATGCCGCACCCATATTCGGTGTGTCATAGGCGACATCAGGTGTCTGACGTTGCCAACCAGGTACCATGAGCTCATACGGACCATAAGGAAGCGTGTAGTTGAAGCTTGGACTAACGGGGCGGCGGAGTCTCGGCTGGACTCCCCGAAGCTTCTCAAGGTAGTATTCCAGGCACAGATGTGTGAGCTCTTGGATGCGACTAGCGGTGGAGAGAACGCTAAAGGGACTTGATGCAGGTACAGGTACGGCGCATTGCGGCTGAGGCGGCTGGTTCATCAACATGGTGGGTCGCACAAATCGCTCAAGGAAGGCTTCCAGTGACCAGACGGGCATTTCCGCCGAGCGAAGCAAGGCCACGAGCCAGATAAGATCGCGAAGCTGCGGGGTGGTGAATGTGCAGTTGTTTGTGACGGCTTGTAGTAGCTCAGCTCCATAGTTCCCCCAAAGACGATAGACAGACGGCGCAGCGAGGGCGAGATTATGCAGGGTTCGGAGATCAGGCAACTGTTTGGCAATTTCGAGGAGTAGTTCTGGCGGCGCGGAGACGAAGAATGCTGGGTTAGGTGCCATACCCGAAGTTTACGACCGATGGTTTCCGTTAGTCACAGGTTGTGTTGGTAGATAGGTGAACTTCGAAAATGGAAAGGCAGATATGTCTTAGGATGATATTAGATAAGTCTCATGTCAGCGCTACAGATGCCCAGGAGTCCAGACACAATAAATCGATCCTTTAAATATAGTCATTGTTGCAACTTAGGGTGGGATAGATACTAAAGAATCTAAGTTGCGGCGCAGGGGGATCACATGAACGCCGTCATTGGTCATTGGTACCCACTGCTGTTGACCGTTTACTCACACACCCCCAAGGGGTGGCTTTAGAAATTCGTGGTCCTACCACGGCGGCCGAGAACGCCACATAAAATTTTATCAATTCTCGCGAAAGCTACCGTGTGGGTTACTGGGAAGGATCAGTCGGATGATCTGGAGAGCCTCGTTAACACCTAATAGGCTAACACCACCGAAACCAGTATACTAGTATAGGCTTGGCTACGGAAGGCAACAGCAGCAGCCATGGCCTTACCTTACTCATGGGGACGGAAATGCTTATCACGGATGTCTTCCCTTTGGTCTTCCCAGCCGGTTTCTTCTATGTGGATAATGAGAGGAGTAGGCGTGAGGCATCTCAGTAGGAAACATGAGAGCTCTCCCCGTCTTTATTTTCGCGCTTTGTGCAGCGGCCCTTAATCTACCTCCACTGCCTGATTGGTACGATAAATCCCAATTGCCACCAGGATGGCCCAGTGTAGGTGTTGCTATTCAGTCTACACGAATAACCTCTAACCTTGGTAACAGGAAGCCCCAGAATACATGGTAGATAATACCAGGAACACATTCGGGGTAGCCCCTGATAAAGGTACTATACTATATTCCTCGCTATTTAAATTTTTTTGGTATACTGAGTTGAAAAGGGACCTTGAACAAACCTATCACCGATTCGGAACAACAGATTGAGCTTATGGAATCAAATAACAACCAAAGTAACCCTACCAAAAGACAAGGGGGCGGGTACTGGTATCAGGATATCAAACATGGCGATATGCCTTTTGCCCCTAGTGGGTACCAGATGTTCCGTGATGTGAGAGACTTCGGAGCTGTAGGTGATGGTGTTACGGATGATACTGCAGCGATCAACCGTGCAGCTTCGTGGCTAAGCCAAGAGAACAGCGACGAAAGGTGCGGGGAGGACTGTGGTCAGACAACAAGATTAGGAGCTGTCGTTTACTTCCCGGTGAGTAACAACTATCGCACCTCCAAGCGCACCAGACTCGGAGTAAAGAGCCATTGCTAATCGAGGAGCTCTACAGACCGGAATATACTTGATAAGCAGTCCTATTATCCAGTAAGACGCTCAAACCGGTCTTGGGACTTTGCACAATTACTTACATATTTCTACCGCTCCAGATATTACTTTACGCAATTTGTAGGAGACGCGAATGCTAGGCCAACACTTCGCGGGTCTGCCAACTTCACAGGAATCGCCATGATCGACTGTGATCCCTATATTCCAGGTGGAAATGGGGCGAACTGGTACATAAACCAAAACCAGTTCTTCCGCCAGATCCGTAACTTCATATTGGATATGAACGATATGCCGTGGTGGGCGCAAGATGGCGATCAGTTCTATGCACCCACCGGAATCCACTGGTAAGTCACGAAATCTTTCGCATAGGCCCTGATTTGATATGCTGATGATGCTTCAGGCAAGTCTCACAGGCGGCATCCCTCCAGAACATCGACTTCCAGATGCCCCTGAGTGACTCACGTGGATCTACGAACGCGACCGGAATTTTTATGGAGAACGGATCCGGCGGCTTCATCAGCGATTTGTACTTCTTTGGTGGTGGCATAGGCTTTCGTGCTGGCTCTCAGCAGTATACTGCACGAAATCTAAAATTTGAGCTAACCCTTACAGCTATCAGCATGATCTGGGACTGGGGGTTCACGTGGCAAAACCTCGAGGTTAGGGCTTGTTATGTCGCGATTGAGGCAAAGAGTGTTGGTGGACTATACAACCAAGGCTCAGCAAGTATCACCGTATTAGGTACGTCTGAGTCTGTTCTACTTCCCTGCTTCATATTGTGCTAATGAGATATTCAGACTCTCATTTCATCAGCGTACCGTACCCTATTGTGCTTCGCAATGGCGGTCCTCATCCTAACATCATTTTGGATAATGTACGTGTCGAAGCGTCTGCTTCCGTCGTCCTCATTGACGGCGGCGAGACCATTCTTCCTGGATCTGAGAGCCTGCTGTACTACAACTCATGGGGTATGGGGAATCGCGTTACATCTCTCAACGACGAGGGGAGCTTCCAAACGGGATTCATCGACCCGCCTCCACAGAAACCACCTGCTCTCTTAGACGGCGAGGGAAATGTTTTCGCGCGCACGAAGCCAACTTACGGCAACCTGGGTGCCGGAAGCTTCGTGGTTGCCACAGATCATGGCATCAGCAATATGGCTGAAGGTGATCAATCCGATGCTATAAACAGCTTATTAGCTGGTAATGTTGGCACGCCTATCTACTTCCCAAGTGGTGTCTACTTGGTGGAAAAGACAGTAGAGATCCCAGTCGGCTCCATCATTGTCGGCGAGTTGTGGCCACAGGTACAAGCTGCGATTGATCATCTCTTGGAATCTTGACGCTAACACTATATGCAGATCATGGGTACCGGAGATTACTTTGGCGACGAGAATAGCCCCAAGGTCATGATCAAGTAAGTCCCAACATTTGCATCTATAGGTAAAGTACCTACTGATAGAAGTGCAAAGGGTTGGAAACCCCGGCGACTCCGGTATAATTGAGATTTCCGATATGTTGTTTTCCGTCAAGGGACCAACACGAGGGGCAATCATGATGGAGTGGAACGTTCATGAAAGCAGCCAAGGAAGTGGTAGGACCACCACCCCAAACCTATCTAAATCATAGGAGGCCGTTAACGTTACTATAGCTGCTATGTGGGACAGCCATTTTCGTGTCGGCGGAGGCTACTTCTCGGATCTGACATTGGAAGAGTGCCCGAAATCTACCGGCAAGCCTCATCGGAATTGCATGGCCGCGCTTATGTTGCTCCACGTCACAACAACATCATCGGGCTACTTCGAGAATGTATGGGTCTGGTGAGTTAAAATTCTCAGTGTATAGCTTTGGGTCTCCGCAAGCAGTATCTAACCTGGCCATGCGTTAGGACGGCCGACCACGACATGGACGTCGAGGTACCCGGTGGCGTTGAAACGACCACAGATGCGCAGATCAATATCTATACGGCACGAGGCACGTTGATTGAGTCGGAAGGTAAGCATGTTCATTTTTATGTCCACATTCTTGGGGTTAACAAAATGATAGGTCCTTGCTGGTTCATAGGTTCGGGTGCCGAACATAGTCAAGTTTATCAATACCAGTTGAATAATGCTAAGAATATATTTATGACACATATCCAAACGGAGACGCCATACTATCAGCCAATACCCGACGCTACATCACCTTATCCTCTTGGCGTTATCTCTGGTGATCCAGATTTCTCAGAGTGTGAGTCGGAGTCGGCTTGCGCGATGGCATGGGGGCTACGTATCATCGGTTCGCAGGATATTCTCATCTATTCGGCTGGGTAAGGTCACTCTCATACGTACCCTTTATGAAATAAAGAAAATACTAAGACTCGGAAACAGGCTTTACAGCTTTTTCTATTCGTATGATCAGATATGTCTCGAGGACGAGAATTGCCAAGACCGTATGGTCGAGACAAGTTATACCGAAGGCTTCTGGTTTTACAACATATTCACGAAAGGCGTCGCGCAGATGATTACTCCACGCGGTGGAATAGCTGCCGTACTCGCTGATGATAATCAGGCGTAAGTCATAGCGAAATTATTTCACAGGCTCTTCGCTCACAATGGTGTTCTAGCGGGTTCACTACCGAATTGAGCGCTTGGCTAGCGCTCGGGCTCGGCGGTGGTGATCTTGGGGGTGATAACGGATCACCAGACGATGGCTCAGGGGTGGCCTACATTGACCCGATCATATTCGTTAGTCCAAGTCCCACAGTTCAATGTTGGGCACCCTGTACTATGGTCATTCCCCCTTCACCCTTGGCATCGCCAACCGTTTTGAGCTTCGAACCATTCGACACCTCGCTGGTGGTAGGGGGCTCAACCATTACCGAGATCGTTGTTCCCACTAGTAGGTTCTCTGCTCAGCTTCCTCTATTCCTCTGTTGATCCACATAACTTTCCCATCTGCCATGTCAGCGCCTAACGATCTCTAGTAACGGTTACAATCATTAGCTTCTCCAACGTGATAATTCCTGCAACGGAAACAAGCAGCACATTCACCATAGAATCTAGCATTATAATAGCTCCAATCCCTGTTACAGGCGGGGGTGGAACTGTAACGACAGTGACGCTACCAGCATTATCAACTGCATCTAGCACCTCGTTCATTTCTGTCACGGTCCTCCCTACCACTGTCACAGAGATCGGTGGCACAACTTGGACATTCTCCATGGATCAATTTACGGACCTAGCTTCAAATTCCGGCACAACACTTCTAACCACAACGCTCCGTGACGAGCCCAAACCCACTTCCTCCTCTTCCTCGTCAACTACGCTTTTCCCCGTCATATGGGTTGCCCCAGGAGGATTCTACTGGTCACCTGTTTACCCTCCCGCTCCAACACTTCCACCTACTCCACCACGATTACCTAAATTCCCGCCTGTTCCAAACCCGCCGTGCTTCAGGCTTTTCGGAATCTTCTCCATCAACTGTCCCCCGGATAAGAGTAAGCCAACGACACATTTCACCAGAGGACCGGTTAAGGTAACCTAGCTTGCACCCACTAGTATTTAAAAGCGACACTTACTAACAATGCTTCCTTTTCAGCCAACATGCACAGCGAACTGCGGCAAGCTGGACGATGACAACCGAAGTGACGAGGAAAGCTCCAGTACGTGCAAGACAGCCACATCAACGAACTGCTACACGCGTAGCCAAAACACGGTGTGCAACACCTACATAGGCTGTGAATGCCAGACAAAGACGGTCACAGACGCTTGGGTATCCTGTAACGACCAGAGCTGCACCACGACCAAGACGCAAGAGGTGACTGGCTGCTACGTGAGCGCCAGCCGGACGACCGCGGGCGAGTACTGCCCGACTCCGGAACCTACCGATCCGCATAACTATGATGACGGTAGCAACGACCCCGATGGGCCTATCGGTGAGGTCGTGACCACGGTGTATCCGCCCAAAGTCATCGTTGGCGGTACAGGCTACCCATTCCCGACCAGCGGTACCGTCGTAATCGGCGGGTCGACGCTGACTCCACCCTCGGGAACCTCACCGGTCACCACGACGGTAGGAGGTGGTACGATCGTAACCCTGTATCCTTCGAGCACAGGTAACAGCGTCTCCGTCACGCGCCCCGACGTTACTCCGGTGCCGACCACAGCCCCGACTCCTCCGTGGGAGAACCCCGGCGGCGACCCAGGCGACCCGGGTGATCCACCGGGAAACCCTAATCCCACCTGGGATGCAGTTTGGATCGAGTTCCGGTGGCAATACGCGACGAACCCGGAGACGCCGGTCGGCGCTCTGGGCACGGACTGGGTATGGTTTGAGTGGCCCTCCAAGGGTGCAGACGATCTGGAATTATGCTCGACGTTCCCCGTCTTCACGCACCAAGTCTTCGATGTAGGCTTGGGCAACGAAGGGTGGCCCCCAGGTGACGACCCCGGCAAGGATATATACGGTCGCAAGGGCTGCAAGTACTTCGGCAATGAAGATGGACCGGGCCAGATGGAGTGCGATGACATTCCGCGGTTCGACTGCTCGCAGGATCCGCAAGCGAATCAGCAGTTCGATTGCACGGAGAATGAACCGTACCTATTCGTGACGTTCGTGCCGAAGGTTAGGTGTATCTTTCCGGATACGGCAGGCGTCCAGGCGAGCGCGATGTCTATAAATGGCGTGATGGCTACGAACGGGACGAAAGATCAGGACATCCAGCTGCATTGGCCAGGGTATGAGGATCTCATTATTGGGACTTAGTACGTGTGTTATTTGAAGTTGTTTAGAAATAGAAAATAATTAATTTCGGCCACATGGCGGTTTTACACAGGTAAAAGTCTCCCTCTTTTTTTGTTGATTTAGTTTTTCTTAAGAAAAGAAGCAAGTAATAATAAAGCTCGAATGCGGCACCATGAACTGGTTGACACAACCTTTCCATAGCTTCCAAAATGGTCTTTTCCTTACCCTCGGTGCATCATCAAGACACACCAAGCGCTGAGGAAACGAGGACTGTCCAAGGAGCTCTCAATTTGATCGCCGTGGGCCTTGAGTATCTCTGCAAGTACAGACTGTGCGTGCTCGTCCTGCGTGGTATCGCTGCTTCCAACATCTGGGATTGTGGGCAGCTAACCTGCATGGAATAGGGCTTAGTATGACGTACAAGAGCTTGTGGCGTTCGCTTGAGAGTCGGACGGCTGGTCGCATCGAATGAGGAGATCAATGTCTCTTGGGGGCCGGAACGCTGACACGTTCCGATACCTATCTCGACCAATAATTTAGCTCATGTCGGTACTTGTATCCTCCGTCCCCTGAAATGCAAACCTGAAACCGACTATTTAGGTGATTCCTGTGCCTCATAGCTGATCGCGCGGCCTCTTCCTTCATATTGATATACTAAGATCCCCGAATAACTGCGTGTGGTTTCACGAACTCTGACAGACTAAGCCATGTAACCACCGATTATTAAATCGATTCCTAAAAAAGAATGATGCACTCTTAAATATTACACCGTGCCCACCCTCCCATCTGTGTGACATTTTTCGCATTGACTTCCTCCACCGCAAGACGCCCGATGTCAGACCACCCAGTTGAAAATGGCGAACCTAGGAAGCGACTGTCAAGAAGTCCCCTCTTCAAAGTACTTGGATGTTCCATTCATATCTGACATATCTGGAGTCGGGGTGAGTATCTAGCGATGAAATGTTTAAATTAAATTCCCTCGAAGCTTATTTAATACAGGTACTTATCGGTTTCATCTCAACGGCTTATATTTTGCTTCTTATTGTCTGTATATACTACGTCGTGACATTTAATCCGGCTTTGGATCCATATAGGGGGTCAGATGACCAATCTAAGAAGTCTCTTCGCCCTAACCCTTACGATCAACTCATTCTCCGAGCAACAAGAACGATTCTTCGAATTAAAGCGCCAGAACTTAGAGAGACACACGTCTCCGGAGCTTTGCAAAAGGCTTTTAATAAGGTAAGCCCTCTTCCTTGAGAGATGCCTACCTAGTATCGGGTTTCTAACAAGATACAAAGTGCGTTTTAAGCATGGCAGACACCCAGGTCTTTACAGGATTATCAATACTTGTCGGCGGTTACCTCTGTCGTGCAGAGCTCACTGCATTACACTGGAAAATGATCGTTTATTTAGCTTGGTTCTCCTGTGCTACACATTTGTCGGCTCTGGTTTTCTTGCGAAACTACCTTATCAACCACCCTGCACAAAGGATCTGGCGCTTGGTATCCATGTTCATACTTCTGCTTACCCTTGTGGTTGCCATGATACCAACTGGCCATTTTTATTGGGATTGGCTGCTTTATGAGGATGAATATTCTTTTATTGATATAGGAGCAGATCCGGAGTTTGACGCCGCCCCTTCTGCCAATGTCACCTGCTACTTCAATGCCAACTTCAAGCCCAGCGCCGAAAAAGCACGGAACTCCATGGCAGTATCGATGGTTCTACTGATATTGGGCTTTACCGCTAAGATCTTTAAGCTCCATCGGAAATTCCTATGGTTTAAGATCGAGTCTATTTCCCATTACACGGTGGAAAAAGTCCTCTTCAGCGCTCAGTTCTTTCAGAAGGTTCTAGGTACGACAACCGTGGAAGATCGGATCGTGTCTAATATGGTCGTCGCCGCACACATAATCGTCTGCGTGTGGATAGACATGTATACATCAATGGCCTCTGACGTATGCTGTTATTGTTCAAACTTTATGAAGCGTATACTAACGCAAATATAAGATTTATTGGTTAGTTATTTCACTAACATGGGGAACAATGAAAATCCAGAGTCTCCTCACTCTATCAAATAAATCCGGCAAGGTTGACAATACGTGGACTATCGGCCAAGT
Organism: Hypoxylon perforatum; assembly: GCA_028571165.1. Lineage (NCBI taxonomy): Eukaryota > Fungi > Ascomycota > Sordariomycetes > Xylariales > Hypoxylaceae > Hypoxylon > Hypoxylon perforatum. Next base: position 32,642 of record JAOXNQ010000604.1, read on the forward strand.
CCTCCCTGTCCTCCTACTGGCTCTGCCTATGACGAGTTTGGTTGAACATTTTTTGAAGTCAATATTTCATGGTTCGTCTGATAGAGGTTGCTCTACTCCTTCCCATTCAGTTATAGATCCTAATGGTAGTTCTTTTCAACAGAGAAAGGCCAGTCTCCCGCGCTGTTCGACCACTCATCTTTGCGCGATATCGCAGTCGATGATCTCCAGGAACAATACTCAACGGTTTCTAGTCGAGATCAAGTGGCTGACTTGAAAAGTGGGGTTTCCTCGGTATGGATTCTCCGGCCAGAGCTCCTGGACGAATATTATAAGGGCAGCATCTGGATGTTCTGGGTGACCATTACCTGTAATGCGTATCTCATTATGATGACTTATTTACTTCTGGAGCCTGGTATTACATGGGATTTTAACACTCAGACGTTTACTGTTAACGACACAGTGTCTCAAGCCCAAAACATGATCGTGTGGTTCATCTTCGTTCAGGGGGCGATTGTGCAGATTTCCATACTCCTAGCTTCTCTGATAGAGATGAAGCTGAAGCACCGAGGAGCAATTCATGCAATGATATTCTTCACTTGTGGGGGACTCATCACCGCTTCTGCTATTCTATACATTTTCATTGATGACGACTTTATACTCCTGGATCAAAACACGAGCAAATATGGGGTTCCTATGTTCTGCGTGGCTGGGACTTTTGCGCTGTTCATAGTAGCGCTGGCCGTCAAGCAAATATCCGCTTGCATACGATCACGGAGACGTTCTCCTCGCAGAGTACAATCGGACGAACTTCTCTTAAGAGCGAACACCGCTTATAGCAATTCAACGTTGTGGGAAATGAATGAGTCATAGGAGTATGTTGGGAACAGTTTAAGACTTTAAACTATTTAAAGGCACTGCCCGGGAAAACCTTCAATTGTACCTAGACTATATACAGCTTTAACAGTCTCTATCGCCGCCTTTTCTTTTTAACCTATGTCTTATTCCCATGACCGCATCTTTTCAGCTGCCGTGCGCCCTAACGTCACAGCCGTAGCGCCGCCCGATATTTCAAAGATAGCCAAATCGACTTTAAGGGTCTTGAGGAACCAGTTCCGCAGTTCCACCGCGATAAGGGAGTCGACCCCGTAGGTGTGCAGAGGCTGATTGAGATCAAACCCATCTTGCGACATTGAGAAGATCGTAGTCAGTCTCTCTGCTAGCCCTCTTGCTAGAATATCCGTTGCTTCGCTTAATGAGGTTGAAGCAAGAACTTGGCTAGCCAACGTTGGACCGCTGCTGGTCGCATTATTGGCGTTGTCTGAGATGGACGAGGTCATCTGGTGGAGGTTGGAGAACATCGGCTCGTGCGTCCAACTCGAGGGTTCCATACCGCGGTTGATGATGTCGGCTGGTAGGTCGAGGCCGACCACTATTTGGGATTGCGATGGGTTAAGGGGAAGGGACTTGTCACAAAAATGTTCGAGAAGGGCAAGCACCTCGTGTTCTGCGATGGGAAGCATCTGTTTGATCTTGATGAATCGCATCAAAGCATCTTGATTCTGCGCAAGGTATCCATCTCCGGTTAGAATTCCAAGATCAAGTGATATGGCCTTCTCCCCTTGGCTTAACCGATACTTGGCTAGTCCGTCTTGGAACGTGTTGCCAACTGCGTAGTTTGACTGCCCTTGCGAGCCAATTATGCCGGATACTGATGCGAACAAGATGAAGAAATCTAGATCTCGAGGTAATTGCTGGTGTAGGTTCCACGATCCCGTAATCTTTGGTTCCAGCGATGCAATCCAAGATTCATGGCTCATATTCTCGAAGACAGAATCCTAAATGGTGTTAGTATTGTCTTTTACAATCAGGGATAGGAACTTACTCTAATATCCATTGCAGCTTGGATACACCCCTTAATTGGCGGCATGTTGAGTTTGCAATATTCTATAGTGGCGGCGAGTGAGGCTGGGTCGGAAATATTGCAAGCGGGTGTGTAAACGATGACACCCTTTTCTCTTAGCCCTTCAATGAAGGCGATCGTACTGTTATCCTTAGGTCCCGTGCGAGAAAGCAAGACGAGGTTTCGAGCCCCTTTCGAAATCATCCACTTGGAAACACTTCGACCTTGCCCTCCTAGTCCGCCGGCAATCATGTAGGTTTCATGCGGGCCAAACTGCCAGCTGGATCGTCGCTTAACTTTCGCCTAGTCTTATATTAGATGATTCCGAAGAAAAGAATGGACAGGAGGAGATTAGAGGGTACTTACTAAGACAGTGTCTTCCGGGTCAATTTCGACAACAACTTTCCCTGAGTTGTTACCACTTTGCAAATGGCGGAAAGCCGACTGCACCTGCGATATGGGGAAAGTTGCCAGTGGTGAAGGCACGCGTAAAATGTTACGCTTGAACAGATCTGAAATGCATGCCAGGGAATCTCGTATAAGTTCAGGCCGTTCTGAAATCATAGCTCCAATATCGACGGCACTGAAGGAGATATTTCGGGCAAATTGGAACATGGGCAACTTGTTATGGGAGAAGATATCTTTCTTTCCGATCTCGACGAATCTGCCGAACGGGGCGACGCATTCCCATGAAGCGACCAGGGCATCTCCCGCCAGGGAGTTTAGCACCACGTCGACACCCTTATTCTGTGTAAGCCGCTTGATACCTCTTGCGAATGAGAGATCTCTGCTGTTAAGGATGTGGTCCATCGGGATACCGTAAAGTTCATTCAGTAGCTTCCTCTTCTTCGATGAGCCGACTGTGGTAAAGACCCGCGCGCCGCGCATCTTGGCAATCTGGATCGCAGCCTGGCCAGTGCCACCGGCACCTGAATGGATTAGAACCGACTCTCCCGGGGAAAGTCTCGCAGCTATGACCAGGGCATAGTGCGCAGTAACGAAGTTCGTCGTCAGTCCGCCGGCTTCGGCGAATGTCATTCCGTCGGGAATCTTCGCAGCAAGCATCTCCAGACATCGCAGTCGACCCCTGAAAGTATCAAGCGCGCATACAAGGACTCTGTCGCCTGGCTGAAGGTGGCATCTGGAGCCTGTCCTGATGACTATGCCTGCGCATTCGCAACCGATGGTATCTTCAGCGACGCGCCCGAGAGCAACGAGGCAGTCCTTGAAGTTGACTCCAACAGATTTCACCTCAACTTCGATCTCGTCGTCGACTAACGGTTCATACTGGGCAGGGATCTCCTCAAAATAAAGCGTGTCCAAAAGGCCTGGCTGCGATACCTTTAGCTGCATGTTTCGATCCCCAAAGCGTTGGGGCCCTTCGATATATTCAGATGATAGGCTATTGATTTTCTCATTCAACATATTGCATTCGTATGTGCGGGGGATATGGAGCAAGTCGCCGACCTGGACTAGCTCTGGCTCGTGGGGTCCGGACAACACCCCCTGAAAAAAGTTTCTTAGGGATATCTCAAGATTTGCCGCCAGACGGGCCGGACGAGAGGTATCAAGGCCCACCGTTGAAAAAATATGGCCATGATTTTCCATTCGAAGAGTTCTGGCTAGACCTTGTGCCGAGTCAACCGAAGGGACCTCTCCTGAAGACGGAATGATCTCCGAAAGCCACATGATATAGTTGTACCGGTTAACCGTCGTATGAAATACTGAATACTGCTCCGTATCTAGGCACTCTAGAACGAGCCAGTTAAGGTCTTGAACGATGACGACGAGTGTAGATGTATAGTCGAACTGGGCAGCTGCTTCGTCGAAGTTGCTTTCGCGTACATCTGTAAAGCCTAGGGCTCTGAACTTCGAAGTCACTAATGTCGCTAACGGCGACTTGCTAGCTTTCTCAAATCCACGGATGATCAGCACGGGCCAGTTTTGGATGGAGTCCCATTGCTGCGGCGCTTCAGACGCGGACGAGACAATCACGGTTGAGAGCTGATTTTCGCCGAATTCGAAGTCGTGAAATACTAGCTCAGGGGCGGCAAAGCCACATCCTTGCAGCTCTCGGGACCAACGAGTGTCTGCCACTGAAGGTCCGATTTGCTCCCAGACATCTTCGACTATTTCCATAAGTCAGCCTTAAGCTCTTCGCAACTTGATATCGCTGGGTGTTTACCTTGCCACCATTCAGGGAAGTACCCGAAGATCGAGTGGCCAAGAATGAAGTTTGGGTTAGTAAAGTCCACTATGATTAACTTGCCATCGCTACTTCCATTTGATGGTTAGTATTTAAATGTATCAATCCCCCATTTTAGGCGTTTCAACGTACCTTCGCAGCAGTCTCCTCATATTTCCAAGCGAGCCTTGTAAGGACCCCGCCGAGCCAACCATCTTGTGTTACGCTGGTTAGCAAGATCATTACCGAGAACTTCGGATTTTAACCTACATTTACAGCCAAAATCAGATCGTAGGAATGCTCTTCGTACCCTTGAGCAATCGGATCCTCATTGACATTGAGCACACCCACTTTGGTTTTCGGAAGTGTGCGCACTTTCTTCGCGACAGAATGGCCCCCGGACGTGGATGGAGTGGTGATGTCGTAGTGGGAGAACCGGCAAAAGGGCCCAGTGCTTGTATCCGCTATCAATGTGTTCATGAGAGATGCTGTGACCAACCCGCTACCAGCACCGGCTTCCAGGATCCTCATAGAGGGATTCTTGTGTGCTAAGCTATCAATATATCGGCTCAGTGGATTCTGGAACTGGATGTCTTCAGCTAGCATCTGGTAATATTCTTGAATCACGTTATTTCGATCTAGTATCTCCGAGGTGTCAACTGTGCCCTGGAGAACATCGCGGATCTGACTACTAAACTCAACATAGGTCTCTCCTAGTGGTCCATATGATCTTAGTCGACTGCTCAGGCTTTCGAAAGATGAGTCTTGGGTAAAGTCCATCCATTTTGGAGGTATATTTGATGGCGGTTGCTTTTTCGCGGCTTTAACCATCTGTCGCATCCAGTCGTATTGTTTCTGGAGATGCGGCTTCGTTACTGGAATGGTTGATCTGCTTACCGAACTTACCACCCTCGAACTTGAAGCTAGAATGAATAATCTTAAGTTATCGAGGTATTCGGTTGCCCTAGGTCCGATGCGAGCTCCCTCTTGAGTGTACCACATTGTCGATTCAGAATCAAGCAGATCCAGATCTGGTTTCAGTATAAGATCGTAGCATAGCTTTCTTACTTGTGATGCTGTATGACTCGGCATATCCTCTGCGATCAGCGTAGTTTCGATTCCTTCCGCCTCGAAAAGCCATCTACTCTCTCCATCATGCACAGCACGCACTGTGGATGTTCTCATTCGAGCGCCCATGTTATGCCTTGCGATGTGAACCTGCACGGAATCATCCTGCGCCTTGCTTTTAAAGCCTGAGCTCGAAACCCACAGCCTAGTGATGTATGAAGGAATCCACGTAGCTATCTGGCCATCGTCGGCTTTCTGAGAATTACTGGAAACGACCAACTGCAAGATATTGTCAAGTGTGCATGGATGGATAGCCGAGAACTCTTGGGCAGATGAGGTTATCTCAGGGCTTCGTAATGATACCTCTGCCGCGCCTTGGCCGCATGTATTCCATATCGAGCGCCGAACCCCCTGAAAAGTGGGCCCATACTGGTAACCCCTTTTACGAAGAGTGGCATAAAAGTCTTCGGAATGCATCTCGGTTTCGCCTGACGCTTTGACTGACTTAACAAGATCGCGAAAGTAATTGACCTGGTGTACGTTCTCATCATCTTCAACTGGCTCGTGGATAGAGGTTATCGCTTTGACGAAACCCTGGCAAACCTCTGTGAATTCATCATCACATGTAAATAAAGAGAACGAGGCCCAAGCGCCTGACTTCTCAGATGAATCCAGCGAGGGCTTAAGGTGAAACTGTACAGTCACCCCGGTATCCTTTGACGGTACGACCAGCGCGGTGCGGAAATGAACATCCCTCAGTTCATATCCCGTAATTGAATTGCCGTCGGACATCTGGGTGATACCCTCAATTGCCATTACCAGCATGGCTGCCGCGGGGTATAAAATCTTTCCGTTGATCTGTAGTGCCATTTGGTTAGCGATGAAGAATATCAAGCGGTTGCATAAACCGTACCTGGTGATCTTCTAGCCATTCTATTGATGAAGTTTTGAGAGTATTTCGCCAGTGGGGCTCTAGGGGGTTCCAATCCGCAACTGGAAGTCCCAGAAATTGGTTGTAGGGGTAAGATAGGAGTCGCATATTCTTTGCGATGCGCGGTTCGCTCCAATACAGCTTGGAATGGTCGAAAGGGTACTCGGGTAGAGCACCCAAGCTTCTATATGATACATTAGACGTCGTAAAGGAACCGTTGACAGATGCTAGATTAATATTATGCCCGCGGCAATGAAGATTGCCCACCAATTGAAGAAAGCTGGAGGTAGCAGGCCTTCCTCTCACTAACGCCGGCGTGTACGATATTTGAATGTTTGACGAAGCACTTGACTTGCTTATCTCTCGTATTGGCCCTTGCAAGGCAGAATGCGGGCCGATCTCAACAATATCGGTGATTTTCATGTGATTCTGGTGGCTCATATCTAGCTTCTTTCTTGTTTCTTTTGAGGAATCGCGGTACAAGCGCTCAATTGCTTCGCTAAAGCGTACCGGAGAGACCATATTTGCTACCCAGTATTCCGGTGTTTGGAGTTCTGCTACGGAAGCCATGTTCCCAGTGACTGTTGATATCATGTTCACTCGGTGTGAAGGATATTCCCCGCTACTCAGAGTGCCAATGAGTTGCTTATACGTCAACGCGATGCTGGCCATATGGGCGCTGTGGTATGCAACCGGCACCTTCAATATCCTAGTGAAAATCCCATCCTGTTCCAATCTCGCGTGGATTGATTGAATGAGAGATATATCACCTGCAAGAGTTGTGCTGTTGGGGCTATTCAGGCAAGCGACAGAGAGGACGCCTCCTGTTGAGCTCGCAAGTATCTCCTCAATATATGGGCTTAGTGAGGATGCAGATGCGCCGACGGCCATCATCGTCCCTTGAGGGCCATCCGCTGAAGACTCGGCGAGTTCGCTAGAAACCAGACCGCGAAAATATGCAAGTTTCCAAGCAGATTCGCGAGAGATAGCTCCAGTCGTGTATGCGGCTGCGATTTCTCCACTGGAGTGCCCAACTGACACGGTCGCATGAACACCGAACGATCGCAATAGCTCAACAATTGCAACCTGTATCATTGTACAGAGCGGCTGTGCGAAACGAGGCTCGTTGATGTTGGTTCCATTTCCGTCGTCGCTCATGAGGATATCTGAGAGAGGTGTAACGATCAGAGCCAGACTTCTACAATTGTGTAAGGCAGGGGTGCTTAATTCTTACCGGTAGCCTTCCATGAACATCCAATAGTATGCAGGAACCTGTCCGCCTCGGTGATGCATTCTCGAAACTTAGGGTACGAGAATAACTCTTTGCCCATACCAACCCATTGAGCTCCTTGACCCGTGAAGATATATGCCACCTTTCGATTAAGCTTTGATAGAATAGGGGTCTTAGCCACTTTCAACTGTTCTATAAGGTTTGGTACGGAGTCAGCAACTGCAAACGTTCTCCAAGAGTGAAGGCTGCGCTTGTTGGCAAGAGTATATGCTAGTGTGCTTAGATCTTCTTGGTCAATGCTATCATTTGCGAGAGACTCTTCAAGATAATCTAGGTAAGTCTTCAGCATGTGTGTGGCGGTCTTCTGCTCACGCGCAGACCAAACAAAGAGTTTGATTTTGTTATGAGGAACGACACCATTAGTAGTAGCAATATTAGGAGTGGTTAGCTGAGGCTCGGGCACAGGTGTGTTAGACGAGCGGGTTTCTGTGCAATGATTACCCGTCAACCCACGGGCTTGAAGGTAATGGAACGCATCGTCTAAGACAACGTGGGCGTTGGTTCCGCCGAAGCCGAAACTGTTCACGCTAGCACGGCGCAGTCCTGGGCGTGGCCACGGAATGGATTTTTTCGGGAACTAAAGATAGAAATGAGTAAACGCCGAGTCTTGATATTGCGGGCGTGCCATACCTGAAGATTCAAAAAGTCGCTGTCGATATCTTCGTTGACTTCGGAGAGCTCCGCTATTGGAGGGATTATGCCTTTTTCCAATACTAGAATGGCTTTTATTATTCCAGCAATTCCTGCCGCACCTTCTAGATGTCCAATGTTGGCTTTCACAGCACCTCTTGCATATGGTTAACTCTTATCGACGAGGCATATAGGTAAAACGCTTACATAATCAAGGGGTCATCTGGATCTCTCTTGGAGCGAAATGCATCTCCGATTGCCATTGCTTCTAGGGGATCACCTATAGCGGTTCCGGTACCGTGAGCTTCGAAGTACCGTGTCTGAGACATGGGTAAGTTTGCCTTAGTGTATGTGCTCTCTATAAGCTGCCTTTGCATCTCCTTGCTCGGTTGTGCAAGGCTTGTGTGGCCGTTTTGATTCGTGCCCGTAGCTCTAACGACGGCGCGAATCGTGTCGCCGTCCCGGATGGCATCGTCGAGGGCTTTGATTATCAGAACACCAAATCCCTCACCTCTACCATATCCATTTGCTCGTGCATCGAAACTATGGCATGCCCCATCAGGGGACAGGAAGCCGAGATTGGAAAGACTTATAAAGAGATCACTTGTCAATAAGAGATTACAGCCAGCTACAATCCCCTACTAGTGTATTAGTTAAAGCTGATGGCCTGCTGCATTGAAAATCTATGTAAAGGGGAAGGGACGATAGTAAGAAGGAAGCGGTAAAAAGGGGTAGAGAAGGTTGCGTAAGCGCACGAACCATCTTTGATCGTCCATCTTTTATGGCTTGGCACGCCAGGTCCAAGGCCACCAAGCTGCTTGAGCAAGCGGTGTCGACAGTAATGCTAGGACCCGTCAAACCGAAGAATGTGCTAATTCGATTTGATAACATACTCCCAGCCGCGCCAGTCGCTGCATACTTTGGCAAGTATTCCGGGTCCTTAGATATGGTTAAGGAATAATCTGCAGTGAAGCAACCCGTATATACAGACGTGTCCGAACCGTCGATGGAATCCAATGGGATGCCGGCTAGGCTAATATCAGTAACGTGATAAAACATGCAGATTATTATACCCAAGGCTACGGGGCCAGATTCCAAAAAACATGTCGACAGACCATTTTCAAGAGCACGATATGTGGTTTCTAGAAGAATTCGCTGTTGAGGATCTGTTCCCATTGCCTCTTCAGGCGTCATTCCAAAAAACCGGGCATCGAATGCGCCGATGTCCCTCTCGAGGAACGAGGCTTTTCGAGTGCAGATCTATGCGAAACTCATTAAACCAAGGACAGTGTATGGCACTGTAGGCTGTAGGTTGCAGGCTGAAGTGCAGAACAAGAACGTGACTTACTGTCCCCGAACGATCATTGCCAGTCCCATGATACCTGGTGCTGCAGAGCCTGTCTGGGGGGAATTCGGAAGCTACACATTTGCCGGATATCAAAACATTCCAGAAAGATTCTGCAGAATCAGATCGGGGGAACTGAAAGGAAAAGCCAATTATTGCAATGTCGCATGGCTTATGGCTGTCGATCGAATCGGGGGCCGTTTCGCTGTGTGCCTCCGTAGGACTCGAGCATGAGTGTGGTGTCATGGTAGAATGCAGCGCTAAATCAGGCATAATATTGCTGCACTCTTTCAGCACACACTGGCACGCAAGCAAGTGATGGGAAAGTTGAAAGGCGCCTCCAGTCAAAAAAGCAGATGTCGTTTACCGCCAGGATCGACGCAATGCTGATGGAGAGAGGACCCTATTTCCCTAGAAGGATGCGTCTCTGTAGATCTATAAGATCGATGCAAGTCACCTACCGTCCCATTTCCTTTTAACTTCTATCTTGGGCTACTTGGTGCTATTAGCTGCATCCTTTCATATTCGGCCGAAAAACATGGGTTATTGAGCCCCCCAAAATGCGGAAGCGTCCCCGGTCGCTGGGTTAGTCTCGATGTCTTGGCTGAGCACAAGGAAAACCTCAGCTCTTTATCTCGTCATAATTATCCCAATTGGTGATTCAGTATCTTTTGAATGTTTGTCTCTAGCGTCTGGTATCACCAACCGACGCAGGCTTAATGTATGATGGTGGCGCAATCAAGTCAAAGCAGCGTAAATAAGAGCAGCTGAACTCCGTTGGGCGGGCTCATCTGTCTCGGGTTTCCGTGCCGAGGTAGGATCACATAAAATGTGACATTAAATCCCTCCCCTCGGAACAAGTGCGACCCCCCAACAAGTACTGTGCGCACCACCATCAATTTTCGAAGCAAGTATAGACTCAAGGCGCCCTTACCATCGTCATAATCTTGATATCACTAGATCGAGTCAACATGCGGTTCTTATGTCTACATGGTTCGGGAACCAATTCAAAGGCAAGCTGGCATTCATTGAAACTCCGACTGCACATAGATCGCTGACCAATGAAGCAGATTTTTGAAACGCAGACCGGTAAGCTTCTAGCAAGCCCCTGATCGACTTCATTGTAGCTCATCTCATTGGCCACTTAGCCGCCATCCGCTACAGTCTAGGAGATGGGCATACCTACGAGTTCGTAGAAGGCACCATGCCTGCTGCGGCCGCTCCTGAGATAAAGGAAATGGTTTCACCAGCAGACGAACTGTTTTCATACGTCAGCTTAGAAAACATGGAAAGCTGCGTTTCGGCGCTTGTCAATCTCGATTCATATATTGCGACAGAAGGTCCATTTGATGCCATTTTCGCCTTCTCTCAGGGGGCTATGATTGCTGCCACTTATATTATATGGAAAATGAGGCAGAATCCGGCGCTTCAAAGAAAATCACCTACTTTTAAATGCGCCGTGTTCTTTTCCTCATGGAGCGCATACGATCCCGACTTGCTCTGGCAAGGAAAGCTTCGCGTTTTGACCCCATCGGTCGGCAAGGAAATAATTCCCATTCCGACGGCTCACATATGGGGTCAAAATGATAAAGCTTCAATCAAAGCATCAGATGTTAGCGGATTGTGTGCATCAGGAACTAGGCAGGTATACGTCCACGAAGGTGGCCACGAAGTTCCGGGAGCTAGGATGAATCAAGCAGTCAAGTCAAGTGTAAGAATAATACGCAGAGTTATCTCTCTGGCTAGCGAGATAGATTAGGACGCGTGTCGAAGTTCGCTTGGTGACCCGTTAGCGATTCATAGCTCACCCCATGGAGTTTAAGGGACAATGTAGAGGAAGTCCATTATTTAGGTGCCTAGGCATTATACACAATGTTGGCTCATGTACCACAACCTATAGGTATATATAGCCTTGATAGGGGCCGGTACGACCACCGAATTAGAATGCTTTTACCGCTCTTATAAGATAGAAAAGAGGATACAAGCCATAAAGCCGATTTCAACCAGGCTAATCCACTTTGACTTGAGTCCTTCTCCACAACAACAGAATGCTGAAAACTGAGGCAACTGCAAATCCAAGAACGATGTGCATTTGAAGGTTAAACCCTTCCACAAATGTACGTCGCACGATCGATTCTTGTTCTGGCGGAAGGTCGTTGATCGATGCCGTTGACCTGAAAATTTCATCGATCTGTGCTTGACTCAATGAGCTGGACAACTGATTGCTTATCCATCCATTGCCCACCGCAGTAACAATGGATACTACGAACGCGCTTCCAAGGAAGCGAAACTGTGTTCCTGCAGCTGAAGCGACAGCTATTTTTATCAGTCAGCTGGGGCATTACATTTCATATTGTCGGTGATGAGATGCTTACCTAAATCTCTCTTCTCGGCGATATACGGGGTCAGCAAGGTTACAATACCAATGCTTATCCCCATACCTAAACCAGTCAAGATCTCAAGCCCGTAGAGTGGGGTCCAGTCTGGGTTGTCTGCAGGTCCCTCGGCTATAAAGGCAAGCCCAAGAATTTGGAATAGGACTCCAGCAATCCCCGCGTATATAGGGGGAACCCGTCGCTTCTTAGATATGGCAGCAGTAAGAGTGACGCCAAGCGGCCCACAGAGCACAAAGGGCAGGAGTCTGATGCCGGCGTTCAGAGGAGTAGACCCAACAGTTGTTTGATAACGAATAGGAAGCTGGATGATGCAAGTTATGCTGACTGAACCCGTCATGAAAGAGTTGCTTTCAACATTATGTCAGTAAGTGTGCGTCTTGGCGGGGCGGATAGAGTAACATACACGAGAAGACCCATGATCTCTCGGCTCTGAATGAATCGCCACGGAAATACTGGTTCGGTCTGAGATTGAGGTCGAGTAGCATACCACTGGCTGAAGAAAAATGCGACCCAGACCACGACGGAAACGCAAATTGGAGCAATGACCGTAGCAGACGTCCATGACAACAACGTCGCAGCTTGTTCAAGCCCGCTGATAAGTAGCGCCAACGCTGCAAGCATGAGAAACGCCCCCGTATAATCAAGAGCTTTGAAGCCAGGTCGTGGCTTCGTGGTCAAGGAACCTTGATAGGGGTAGTCGTTCGGAACAACAAATAAGACGACTATCGCCGCAACGACGCCGGACGGAACACTGAATTCAAGTCAGCGACACCGCTTTACCAAGACGACCAAGCCCGGAGGTAAATACTTCAGTAAAAACACCCATCGCCATGTGGATCCCTGAGATATCACTCCTCCAAATATAGGACCCAAAGCGTTTCCAAGAGCTGCCAGACCAGCCGACAGAGACGCAATCTGCGCTAATTTCTCCGGTGGTTTTAATTCGTAGAGCATAACGACGGCGACTGCGTAGACTCCTCCAGCACCAAGACCTTGGAATGCACGGCATATGATCCTAAAACGAAGTTAATACCGGTGCCAAGAACCACATGTCTGAGTCGCGAGAAAAGGGACCGCCAAGAAGGCAAAAGCAAAAAGGGGGAATATGGAGATACTGACAGTTGGACCATAGTCTGAGCCGCACCACATCCTCCAGCAAAGGCACTGAAGATGAGGAGAGAAATGATGTACGTCGGTTTTCGTCCCACGAGATCACTAACCTTCGCCCAGATAACCAGTCCGGCTAATCGGTCAGTAAAGCGCTTGGAAACATCCAGGCAAAGAGTCGAGATTCTTACAGGTGTATGTGATCAGGTAGGCCGTAACCACCCAGCTTGATCGAGCAAAGTCGTTGAGATCATTAGTGACAGACACGAGCGCTGTGCCGATGATGGTAAGCTCAAGGTTCACCAGGAACAGAGCGAGGCCAAGCCTACAATCCGGTTATCAATCACTATTGCTCAATGCAAAGAATCGTCCTTGAACGTACGCAGCCATAATAACGTGCACTTTCCATCCTGTAATGTAGTTGAAGCCCTCATCTTGTTCGCTTTGCACAGTGGTATTGTTCTCGTCCTTGGGGCGGTCGTTCCATTCCTCCATGACGACCTTGGAGCCGGCTTCTGTTGCAGAATCGGTAGAACTCATGGTGATAATTGACGGAGCACCATCACCATACTCGTAGATGATGTTAGAGTCGACGTTGGCCGAGAATCGCGTTTAGGTATAACGACGCTAGTCGGGATATTAATTTTAGAGGAAAGCGGCAATGTTTTGGAGAGCGCCCTTGTCTTGCAATCCGCCAATGACGAGATATTGCATACGATAAAGAGCGTGCTTGCCTATCACAGACCCGAAGCGTGATTGGTCACTAGCATGTCATTGCAACCCAATGCTGACTGGACAGTGCGCAGTCAGTGTTGGGGGGACAGACCTAACTTCTAACAGCTGACAGCGTAAGAGAAAAAGGAAGGATGGGAGAGCTGACGACAAAAAGGTAGGAATCCTATGCGGCATAGTGCGCGGGCCACGAAGCACCCGTGTCGCCGTCCAATACAACACTGCACCAACACGATGTGTTACTTTTTGGCGGGTGTCTAACGTATCACATCTCCATCCCATCTGCGGCGCAGACTTAGCGATCACATAGAAACTAACATTACACAGTCAAATAAATAAATTAAATCTACTATGAAAATATGTTAAAACAATGCAAATTATATGAATTTCGGCGGAAGCGCTGGATACCTATCTCATCTTGGTATCTACGATTACGAGAACCCTGGGACTTTGATTACATTATGAGACATGTGCATGTTGGGTCCAAGGTTGCCGACGCGGGCATCGGCTAGCCTACCAATTGACCGACCTACCTGGAGGAGTTTAGACCTATATATAAATAAATGACATCTAATAGGCCACACTGAACGTCGATCGTTGGAGTTAGTCGCTGACAGAGTATTTTATCCTTGCTAGACGACCCTCAATGGTGATCGGCGATCTAAACTCCCGTCGCTCGTCCCCGCCGATAGCCTTACGCACGATACCTAGGTCCTACCTCGTAGGGAAAAGGAAAATGAGCTGTTACCTAAGACGTACAGTCCGTCAAGTGTCACCTTGACACCGTCAGACCTCAGTCGGATATAATTGCGGAAACGCTACGAGGTACGGGTGTAACAGATTTCATTGTGCTACTACGGATTAATTCTTAGGTAATTCGAATTAGGTATTACACTTCCCCCGCGCTCCACTGTCAGTCAGGGACTTTCATGGACTCCAGATAGCCATGAATGGTCCTTGTGATGCAAGGTCTGGGCGCTATTGTGCTCGTAGCTTTCCGTAACCATGATGTCGGTAGTGCATATGATACCGTATTGCTGGTCGGTAGGTCGGAGGGTGATAGCACTCGGTTCGTCAATAGACTGATATGTTCGAGGCTTCAACGACCTTAAGCCCGTTGGAGGCCACGTGTTTCCTTCGCCCCTTCTCGACTGCGTTGTCATCTTCGGCATAGGGATTCTCACCCATGAGCGAATTGCTGATAACCGTCTCGAAAGCTCGAGGTTCCGGAAGGCCTTCGGCGCAGCCGGAACGCAGAATACTAACATGCCGCAAGTCGATTCGGCGATGGCCCAAAGCGCGACGGAGGAATAATGATAAGTCATGTCGTCCGACAAGATCCACTCGACGATGGCTTCCAGTAGACATGCTGCGGCAATGCAGGCGCTAGATCAGACGCTCTCTGTCAGCAAGGCAGGCTCAATTTTAGACGTCAGACCAGCCAGACTTACAAGACACCCACAGCAAACACAGCAGAGATACCAAATTTCTTCCCGGGCGATAGACGCAAGTTCCAGATTATCTTCTGGGGCAGTACCAAGACAGCGAGGTCCAGGACGAAGTTGATGATGGTGGCCACGAGGTTGACGACCTTGATATCGATACATTTCCCCGGTATGGTTTTATCCCATATCCTTTGATAGGGGAAACACGTCAAGTTGAGGGCAACGATTATCGCAGCGTAGAATAGGATGTTGAATACGAGTAGGGCCTTGCAGCACCGGAAGAAGAAGGTCCTCGTGTTCGTCGGAGCAAATATGCGGATCCATTCAATCAAGATAGATGACTTGACGAGCATCATCGTAGCAACCCAGAAGCACATTCCCATGAAGATAATCTGACGCCAGTTAGAAGCCATTTCAGCAGACGTGCAATAGTCGCGACGTACTTGGAGATAATCGGCCATGTCTTTCCCGCGCATTTCCCATTGGTGCACAAATAAGCCAGTCGCATCCGCGATTCTCCTTAAGGACCCAACAATGACGACCACATAGAAAAGCTGATCACCTTGGTCAGTAACATTCCGTGTACAATACTCCTACGGATAAGGGTGAGTCCATACGTATGCTATAAACAATAAGTCTATCGGAGTTCAGTTAGTCCCCTTTTTCCAACGCCATTGAAATAGGAGGTGGCCTTAACATACAATCTCCGACATGTTGCTGTCTGGTTTTCCAAAACCTGACATATGCCCTTATAACGAGTGATGTTGACGACACGACCAGACATATAATAAGCGCAACTAGCGCCACGGTGTTCTTGTTCCCCGGGTGCTCGAAATTCGGGATGACGCCGGGCGGAGGTTGCAGAGCCGGTCCATTGAGCGCTTTATCTAGGTCAGTGGGAGACAAGTGGGAGAAATCCAGATCGGACATGTTGAATTCTCCATCAGAAGTAAACTAGATGGGTTTCCCACTTCGAAAGATGCGAAGCTGGGATGTAAGGAAACAAGATGTGATATAAGACCCATAGCACGACGATATGAACCTGAGTGTGTGCCTGGGTGTGCCTGGGTGCCCGGCCGCAAGGATCGGGAGGGACATGGCTTCTACAGGGCCCTGAGGGCATGATGACAATGGTCAAGGTGTTGGGTCAGATAGGATCCTGTGGCTGACTACGATACTGCATTGGTCCCAATCACTGGACCATGTTGCCTTATGCATAGCAAAGTGAGGTGATTGATGGTAGCGTGGCATTATAGCGCTCAGCTACATGCAGGTCTTGGTCTGCTACCTACCAGCTGCATACTTATTGCATATTGGGTAAGGATGTGTCCCAGCATATTTCTTCATCGATTTATCTACGAAAACCCCAGCTTGGTCTGAGGCTCACGATGTACTACGACGACGTCAGCTTCCTTATTAATTATGGCAAGTTCGATTCGTTCGAGTTCGTGCCTTAATTAACTGTCGATTGTCCCTAATGTAGTGCGACTTGTTTATGTCCATCTTTTTAGGGTACCATTGCAGTATGTAATGCGATGTGTGCGGGACTAAAAACGTATCTTTGACAAAGTCCCCATTCCACAAGTCTCCATTAGGATTGACACTCTCTACACCACCACGAGGTGGGTGGGTATCAATGAGGTAATCAATTCCCGAGGTCCCGTTCCTCTGGGTGGTACCTGTGCGACTAAAAGTAGATCTTATGGTCGTGATACAGATAAACACCAACGGCTTTCAGTGCATCACCAACTACCGAAAGTAACCCGAATCATCGAAGGAGCTGCGAACAATTATGGGAGGTAAGGTTCCTATAGGCATCAGTTCGTATGATGTTCAAAAGCATTAGCATCGGTTATCCTAAGACCCTTTTGCACGACCCATTCAGCAGGTACGTAATTCTATCGAGCTAATATAAGCATATATAAGCAATCACAGGGCAGGCACTTAGAGATGTTTCTACCCGACGATGAATAGCCAATTGAATGGTTATCGGCATATGCGAAGGATTTCTGTGTTACGCTCGCGATGTTCTGCATCAACTTATCACTGCTCGAATGGGCCGGTTGCCGGCGTAGCTGCCCTCTTTCCCTTAAGATCGGCAACACGATATCCCCTTAAGGGCCCGCGCTGGTACCTACGATGTCTGCGAGGCATGGAAGACGCTGTGTGTCCGTGGCGCGTACAGTCCATGTGTCGCTGAATGCAGCCCTTACGACCTGGCTAAGCTTTTCCATGCACCCTTTTCAACTTGAAACGTAATAAGCTACCCCGCAGGGACTTGAAGAATTGGCCAGCAGCCAATTGTAACCACCACGGCTACAGTAATACGCCACTGAATCCTTCACAGCAACCCAAAAACACATGGTATCTGTCGTGCTCGGCGAAAAATAAATTGTTGAAGAACTACAGGCAACGTAAGGCGAGGGCCTCCACACTACACGTGGACTTGGGTCCGATTGACAATTCACGACCTCACGACCTGCCTCATCGCCATAGACGAAGATCAATCCTACAGCCTTTCTTCCTTAAAATACCTGCCTAGACCCTGTATAGATAGAGAATCCTTCATCGCATCATCCGACATCCCTGCCGAGTTCGGCGGGGTAACACGCAAGCGCTGGTGGTGATGGTGGGTGGTGTGACCGCAAGCCATGATAAGGACAGCCGGCTCTGATCTGATGGATGAGCAAGCCTTGTTACCATTGTTACCCTCCCAGTCCAACGACCTTCCCTTCTATGCCACAAGGCAGATTATCTTCAGGATTTAATACCAGCTCTAATTCCCCCGTGGATTTATTCCGTCATAGCCTTCAAACTTCCTTGAATTGTTTATGCGGAGGTCGAATGATCCTCTAGAGTCTACAGTGAAAACGGTGGAAGTGGGGTACGGATTGGGTTCGGTCCTGCAGTGAGAGGCTCAAACGACTGCTAACAGCTCCACAATTCAAGCATTGAAAAGAAAAAGGTTTCGGCCCGCTCCTTAGCACTCTTAACTCCGACCTCTATATCGGATCAGGAACGTGACACTGTTATGACAGATACACTGGGTTGGTACCACAATATATCATTTAGTACTCGATAAACGGCCATCCGTGTATCTCCATTGAACGAAGCTGTCGAAATATAATCACATCTTGACGTATCTAACGGTCTAGGGAGGAGCGGGCATCTGTCTATCCTTACGAAGAATACGCATAGGGTGAATCAAGATCTGTTGCTAGGCTAGTCGTTATCGTATAAAGTAAAGCTTCCACTCCTCATCCGTACCTGCAACTGAACCTATAGATTCTACTTCTCCCATCATGTCCTCCAGCAACTTGATCGAGTTAGGTACCAGGTACCTATTCAGTAAAGCTTCGTAAGACAGTTGGGCTTTTAGCAAAAATCAATCCAAACAGAACCCCAATAAGGGCTACATGAAGCTGTTCTAACTGGAAAACATTACATGGGAAAAGAAAGAAACCTACTTGATTAACTAATATCTAAAAATATGAAATCGCCGCTCTCGTTTCTCCAGAGACTGTCGGCTCCGAGTGTTGAACATGTCAGCTGAGTGTCTAGAATCTACCGCTGACACCTTTTGACCCCTTTATTAGTGTTTCGGCCCCCAGCCCCAAACCATTGCTGACTCTTGCCCAAGAGGTCGGGCCGAAAGATTGTTCCTCTTGTTGGAACAGCTAGAGCAGCTGAAAGTACACAGCCTAGGCTCCACTTCCTTGTTGTGGACGCGTTAACGGCTTGAGCTCCCAATATGACTGGCCGTCCTTTTTCTCGCGGAATAGGAGGCCGAAAGTCAATACAGATGCGATCTTGGCCAGAAACGACCGGTTATCCAGCTTTGCCTCCCCCTCGACTTCGGTTACGCCATCCCGGTCCAGATACACGTGGTAGTTCCGTGGTAGATATCGGCCGGGATTCCATATGTTCCACAGCACGGAGTTCATGAGCATGAGAGTCGCCTCGAAGATATAAAAGAACCACTCATACCGCAGAATAGGACTCAGGGTCTTGAGCGACTCGAAATCGTCAAGATCTACCGAGGTGTTTCCCAAGTGTTCGACGAAGCGGTAAATGCAGCGTATCAATATCAGTGCCAAGCTGACATATAGCGTATTCAGGGGGATTGAGATGGCCTTGCTGTGTATCTTGGCTCTGCTGCATCGCCAATGGAATATCCCCGCGAGGAGGCCGCAGCTGAGAATGACAGCAAATTGAATGGCTAGCGCAGCTATAGTCAAATTGCTTCCCAGCTCTTGGTGGCTTGCGGTCGATGACGGGTTAGAGGATAAGGCGACCCCTAAAGCGTTCAAGGTCTCGACAAGTGCCATGAGGCCACCAAAGGTCGACATGACCCTCCCAGGAGGAAGAGGTGGGAAGTAGGGTACATAGTAGAATATTCGACCGAGGACGTGGTAGTTCGCAAGTTCGAGAAGCGGACTATTTCAACCTAAGGTCAGTAGTTACTCTCGATGTACGCCAATCCTGCTGAGACCGTAACTTACGGGCATACGTATATGAAGACCTGACTGAGGATGTAGATGATTAAGTTCTGTGTGCTACTGTATATGTAGTTGAACGCTGCATATTCCCGCATTGCATACCCAACGGCAAACATTACCGCGCAGAGCGGGTGGAGTCCGATCATCTTGAAGCATTTATACCGACTAGTCGCAAGTAAGTTTGCTTGATCGTCTTGGGTGATGGTTAAGTATACACTTACTAGCACTGCCAGATATGACCCACCGCCGAGGCTGCGAAGGCGAAAGCGAAGAAAACGGGTGCTCCCTTATTAGGGGCGTAGACGAAAAGGCTTCCTGGGACTGGAAGATGTCAATAACAATGCTATGAGTAGGGTACTCGAGATTACCCGAGATGCTTACCGGGCTGTCCATCTTCCATCTTTACTTGGTGAGTCGGAGTTCTTGAGCGAAGGACTGGACAATACGATGAGATTCTTGATATCCGCTTGTTGAAGGTAGAGGTGGGAAGGTATTAGTGATATATATATAAACCTTCAGGCTCTTGACATTGGCAATGTTGACTACGCGTCCTTATCCCAGCTGCGTCTCGGCTGTACACCCAGCATGAATGTTATCTCGAGTACGTCGCAAGGCTTGACTACTCTAATCAATCGTGACTTCGGCGGGAGGCAGTGCAATCAACTGATTTAAACTTGCGTATAGGGTAAACATGAAAAGCTTTAAGCTATAAATTACATGGATAGGCGTCTCGGTTTCAATGCGCCCGAAGGTCCCTCCATCGCATCATACGAAGGTAGGCTAACCTCTAGGTCTATAGACTCGCATGTTAGCTTGCGCAGCCTTGCTAAGGAGCCATAATTAGACGAAACCTATTGGCCGCCGACTATTGCTTCGCCATCTTGGGCATTGAGAAATGGGAACTGGAGTGGTAGCCTTGGCGCTGGTGTGGCCGCCGGGTCCCGAGGCCGCCGATAACTGGGCCACATAGCGCCGGTGACATAACACCGGCAGACAGTTACTAGCGTTAGGATCCCGAGGCCACCGATAAAGTACGGGCCAATTGCCGCCGGGAAAAGATTTCTAATATTCTATTATATACAAGAAGAGCCCTTTGACGGGCGCTGTCTAGATAGGTAGGCTAACAGGCCTAGCCCCTTATTCAATTAACCAAGCCCCTAACACGAACGTTGCATTTAAGTTTCGAATTTTATAAGCCACTTGGTTGGCCTACTCAGTCATCATATTACTCTCTATCAATCTATAATGATACGTCTCCAATTTAATGCCCCCAAGGTTCCCTCTAACATATGAAACGCCTGTCTCTGGGTATTAGGTAGTAAAGTTCGTAGCCGTCGCTTCTTGGATAACACGGAGTCCAGCTCCGTCCCCCGATGGCGAATGTTTACTTTCCGCCTCGTCGCGACTTGACTTCTCTCCCTTCTGCGACTCCGCCGCCATCAGGACTTGCAGTATCTCCCGTCCCTGTTCTCGGTCTGCATCTCTGGTAAAATGTAGACCCCAGGCCTTGAGGAACGTGGCTTCTCCGCGATAATTCTTGTGCAGCCATATAATCTCCTCGGGTGTAAGACCTTGTTTGTGCAATGGACGTCCCTGATCTTGCTTCGCTGCTTCCGGAGGTGCGCGAGTTCCGAGTCTGCCTTCGCTCACGGCGCGGTGGTGCTGAATGCTATGTGCCTCTTTCTCCGGCATTCCATCGTTTACTTCCTGCTGTTTCTTATCCGCCGAGATGGGCGACCTAGTCTCTATGGTAGTCACCGCAGGCTGCCCTTTAACACCACCTGTTCTGCTCGTAAGACTAATGCTGCGAGCGGTTTCGACGATCTCTGCGGTAGCACCGGCGTCCGGTCGCATGAACTGGAAAAGATGTTGCTTTCCCTTCATCGTTTCATCGCTTTCGTTCTCGTCGGGGTTATGCGCTGGTCTTGCTGGCAGAGGTTTCAACTTTGAGACCCGCTGAGGGTTGATATTGTCAGATCGCGAACTTCGAGAGGAATCACGCGACCTTGCTCTGGTTTCGCCCTTCTTAATTACTTGGGGGGTATCCTGGTGTGGGTTGATAGATAGTGGCGGGGGATAAAGCGGCGGCAATGGCGAAGAAGGTCTTGAGCCCTGGGTGGCAGAGTGCGCAGCACGTGATGATGGGCGTGACGATGGTGGTAGGGGGAAGTGGTATTCGGATAATAGATCCGAGGCCGATTCTAGTGATCCCCTTCCTGGATCTTGCTTGGTATCTAACGACGGGTTTAGTCATGTAATATTTCCAGCTTATAAGCTATGTAATATTCATAATAAGAGATAGTATACTTACCAGGAGCTTGAAGTGATACTGACACGGGAGATCGAGACCGACTTGGTCGTTGCCTGTTCAAGTGACCCGTATTTACTTCTAGGAAAGTATCGATGTTGCGTAGATCAAGCTGATGTGGATTAGAAATAGACATTATGGATTGCTAATAGGTGCAGCGGCTGGTATAAATGTTCTTTGTCGTATGTGTGTACGGCTCATGTAAAGCAGGAGTACGTAGCCGAGAAAGTTATTTTCTATCTGAGGATGTCAGGGAGAGACACTCTAAACATGCAACTGGGGTTCTAGTGTGAAGGTAGGGCCTAATCTAAACTTGAAAAGCGGACGGAGTAGGAAGGTTCTGAGATAGTCAATGTACGCCAAACAAAACCTATGAGACCGGCTGTAAGTAACCATACAACAGTGCTAGGTACCTTGATATTTGAACTTACCTTGGCAACCCCGTGGTCAGATGATAACTAGAGACACACCAAAACTAATCCTCTTACGATTGACTTAAAAACTTATTTCAAAATTTCCATCGTTCGTTGTTCTTCAAGGAATAGATATACGAATAGGGGTAGTAGCGAGAAAGAATAGTGATTGGCAGAGCGCCATTCAAACGCGCAAGACTATGGCTGTTATCTAATTGCAGATTGTTTTCCTTTTAATGAAACTTAATCAAATACCCGATAACATGAAGAGGGGGCAACTGAGTTGTGACTTGTAGTTGGCTACTGGCGACCCGAGGAGTCGGGTCAGGGACAAAGCTAGCTCTAGTTGTCTTAGATATATAATATGAGACTAGGCACTGTGGACATTGAGTATCTCCATTAAAGCATGGTAATCGCAAACACACGCAATGATTGCTTGGAGTCGTGTTTCTTCAGTTGAAGGATATTGATTGCTACTTTTTTTACTTGGACAGAAGTATGAAGTGCATGGTCTCAAGCGGCAACCCAATGCGCCAAGATTGACCTGACCGGCGTGCACTGGCACGGAGGCGTCCAGTTGTCGAGTTCGAACCAGCGGTCCGACGGCGCGAAGTAGTGGGTGAGCTAGGCGGGGGGATGCTGGTGTTCGTCGAGGAGACACGGGTTCTAGCAACTCGAAGACGGAGTTGCACGCGCAGGCGGGCAATCTAGACAAGACTAGCATTCCGAATCAATACTAGCAGTTTCTTGGTAGCGGGCGACAAGTTTGGCATAACCGTCAAGGGCGATGCCGATATTGCCTCCGTTGTCGAGGGAGCTTCTGACGCAGACGCTTTCCAGGACAGGTTGAAGATCATGGGCTAAACCCAGTTTCAGGTATAACCGTTGATGGCTCCTTGGTTTGATCTTTAAATTCATTCATCTCATGGTATTTGTGTGCAAGGTATTCATCCCTTTCTAGTCGTCGCTGCTGGAATAGAGTGAGTTGAAAATAGAATCATCTTCCCTTCCTCTCAGGACCTGTAAGCTGTTGATGTGCGTCAATGGCCTTAGCAAGTTGACAACACCCGAGTACTCTAAAAAGAAGAAAATCATCGCATTAGTTATTTTCAACCTTCGACGCCCCCAACACATTTGGGCATCAAAGAATGCTTCATATACTTAGACCTACTCGAGTGTATCAAATATCAAGTAGACCAACAACGTAGTATACATTCATTCTGATCGCTCAGACCTTCCGACTCCAGGACACCGAAGCCACAAAGCCACAGGCTGCTCATTCCAAGCACATGAGTGTCATAAAGCGTAAAGACATCACTTGAAGTGAAGCCTCCCATACCATTCCACCTCCAAACCCATCATCACTAAACTTCTTCACCTGCTACGCCCTCATATCCATCTCTTCCCCTTCTTCCGTTGCCAAGACCCAGGTTCATCGCAGCAGGGCTTTCGTAAATCTCCGTGTAGTTTATTTTATCTCCGTTCAGCATAGCATCGCCAGTCTCTCTTCGCCCAAATATAGGTGCTGGATCGCACCAAAAATCGCGACAGTTTTGTACGATACCCTTGCTATATGGGTTGCGCTTCTTACGCATCTTCTGCCCGGTCGCGGCGCCGCGACCAGTAGCCGTCTCGATAAAGGTGTCAACACCCAGCAGCCGGCCCCACTGCTGGAGGAAGCTCTTGTGCTTATGCGCATGTGTTCCTCTGCCAGTTCCGAGCGGATCGGCGGCAGCGGACGGGGGCGCCGCAGCATCAGGATGGTTGGGATCGAGTGGTGCCCCAGTGCTAGTGAAAGCGGATGTTATGGATGATCCCGTGCCATCCTGAATGCCGTACATGTTTTCGTACGTAGTCATAGCGCGTGCGACTTGGATAAATTGCACGAAGATGAGCATGCCAACCCACGTCAGCTGCAGAGTTGTCCACAGGCCTAGGAGTACCGTGTAAGGGTCTACGCTAATGACATCGCAAATGGATTCCGCCAAGAGGAGGCAACTGGCGAAATCTGGTTTTGGTAGGCCAGAAAAGTAGTAGTATAGCAACCAGTCAAACAAGAGGATGCCAAATA
Source organism: Hypoxylon perforatum (assembly GCA_028571165.1). Taxonomy (NCBI): domain Eukaryota; kingdom Fungi; phylum Ascomycota; class Sordariomycetes; order Xylariales; family Hypoxylaceae; genus Hypoxylon; species Hypoxylon perforatum. The sequence goes on from JAOXNQ010000604.1 coordinate 56,945, forward strand.
CGAGGTTGATCAAGTATAAGAAGAAATGCCGATGGTTGTTTACGCCAACGCAATTGTTAACCCAAGGGCAATGGCTAGACTGTGTTAGTTGATTGTATTAGGTAATTCCACTTTCGCACTCACTGGTCATGTTTCGCAACACATCGTTGGCATCGTCGACAATGCTTGCTCCTTAAAGGGGTTCGAATCATACACGTAACGCAGAAGTTGGACTCATCAAACTTCCATAGACTCATGAGCTCGTCAATCGCGGCCTTCTGCTCCGCAATACCGTTGAGTTTCGGCACATAGCCCGGATCGAAGACCATGCACGCCGCATAGAAATATCCTGTCAAGCTGTAAAAGATGATAAATGCAAAGTTGAGTAATGGATGTGTTGAAAATGTTCCTGAATATTGTTAGCAAGGTTACGCCTCCAGGCTGGCGGACTACTAAGAGAACTAACCGGGTAGTACTGAGAGAAGCCATCCCATTCCTACCAGAAATAGAGATGCCGCAAATATGCCTGCTAGCCAAGGCTATAATTCATTAGAAACATCTCTCTCCGCATCAGTTTTAAAATACGTACTGTTTTATGTAAGTGTCTCATATCCGGTGGAGCATATTCAAGAATTTGGTTCGTCATCCACTGGAAACCGAACCCAACCGCGAGTGCGACGGGCACAGAAAAGAATATGGGCAGATGCGCCATAATCATCATCTCCATAAACAATAGTGGAATCGGCAGCAGGAACAAGAATTTGTTCATAAATCCTCGTTTATCCTTGAGGAAGAAAGAGGACCCAGGCCACCAGGGCGTGACCGCATGGCCGTCTTCATCGTAGCCGCATTCTTTCAAGGCCCTCTGCCATGCGTTAACAGTATTAAGGTCCTTGGCCGTTATTGCAGGAGTTTTGCCGGTTTCTGTCTTTGCGAAGCGATCCGAACCGTATTCCAAGAGCTTTAGTATGCATTGCGGTGACCCCTTTACTAATGCCCAATGAAGCGCCGTAAATCCCTGCTCGTCGGTTGCATGTACACTTGCGCCCCATCGTAAGAAAAGGTCCACGCATTGCGGGAAGCCTTTATATGCAGCCCACATAAGGCACGTGTGACCGTAAGCATCGGCGACGTCGACCGGGATGCCTTGATGTAATAATAGTACCAATAATAACACGTTTCCACTGAATGTTGATATGTGTAGGGTATTGTAGCCTTGGGCGTCGGTTGCGAGGGGATCGGCGCCATGCTGGAGGAGCAGGTTAACGGTGTAGTAGTTGGATCGTTGGGCGGCCCATTGCAGTGGTGTTGCGATGCTGTCACCACCCTTCTTATTCATATCCGCACCCTTATCGATCAGGAACTTGCACATCGCGAATTGGTTGTTGATGGACGCCCACTAGGTGTCTCTGTTAGCAAAGAAACCTAGGGCGCTGAAGTCGGCCCTGACTTACATGGAGCGGCGTGATGCCTTCATCGTCTGTGTAAGTCGCGTCGAAATCCGAAGACTCGAAGAGTTTCTCCATTGCCGGTATATCTCCCACTCTTGCAATCTGCATAATGTCGGGCTCGTTTGGCGACGCGTCGCTGCCTGGAAGATTGCCCATTTCCAGCTCTTGTGAATTCAGTTTTGGAGTTGCAGCCATGCCTTTAGAGGAGGGCTGTGTCGGAGCGCCGGCCGAGTTTGCATTTGACATTGAGCTCTACTTATCGGGTATGGACTCCTTAGGAGCTTGATTGATTGTCGATCAGTGGCGTTCGTAGATGTTTCGGTCGCAAAAGTTGGTCAAATATCACAGGAAGCAGCCCAGGGGCATTGTTAGGTGCAGGTGATGTTGGAAGCTGAAAGGACGAATATGCGAAGTTAGACCCGTAACAGGGTATGTACAATTACAAATCTCGGTAAGGTCATAAAGAGAAAAAAGAAGATCCTCAGTCATAAGCTCTTCTGAGCAGTCATTAAGTATCAGATCACTGATAACTGATTAAGTCAGCATCCAAGTCAGAGACTCAGATCAGATTCTCTGTAGGAAACATTTTAGGCCGGGGTTTAGAACTCGGGTTGCTGTCTAAGCCACCCATTCCCCATTGCGAGTTAGTGAGGTAGCTAGGGGGCTTAGTGACAGAGGAACGGAATCTGATTGGCTAAGGGAGCTTAAGGGTGCTGAAGGTACGTAACCCACCCGGCACTACGGCACTGCGTCGACTTAAATTGATCTGCCTTAGGTAATCTGCAGCCCTGGGGTGGATTTTGTCTTGGCATCGAATGATGACACTGTATCTGTACGTAACTCGTGCTGTAACCCAAATCAAAAGTCAATATTTTCGGCTTTTTAATTTTGACATGGCCCGATATTTGGGGAAGTGACATGATCTGTCTAACCTATAACAAATTCCTAATTTCATCTTCTCGCAATCCTCTTTCCTTAACTTCTCCTTGTGGTTGAGAGTCTACTCTGTTCCACGTAATCACCCAAGATGGACAGCCCAAAGCAACTACTCGAGTACATCCTCACTCCTTCGTCCGAGATCTTCATCGTCGGCGCTATAATCGTACTGCTGCTACCGATCCTCGTACATCTATATATCTCCCGAAGCACGCCCTATACTCACCTCCCCTCCATCGTCCTTTTAGGCTTACCCGGCGGCGGCAAGACTTCGCTTCTCACCCTCCTCGAACGCGGCGACCAAGCTCTCCAAACCAACACCTCGCAAAAACCCCAGTCTATTGAGCTGACTGTTTCCGACGACCATGGCGCCTCTACTTTCCGCGAAGCCGCGCGCGATGACGCTCCAGGTTCCCACCGCAAGTTCCTGCTCATCGATACCCCTGGACACCCTAAGCTGCGGCTCACGAGTGCGATGACGCATATCGCTTCCGATGATGTAAAGGGAATAATCTACGTACTCGACGCCTCGACCCTGGACGAACAACTAACGGATGTGGCTACCTACCTATACGACGTTCTACTCACTCTGCAGAAACGCACTGGTGCGGGCAAGACCTCCAAGACACCAAACGCGATCAACGTCCTAGTCGCCGTGAACAAGTTAGACCTATTCACGGCAACCCCCGCCACTCTCGTCAAGAGCAACCTCGAAGCCGAACTAGGCCGACTGCGACAATTTCGTAGGAAGGGACTGCTGGAGTCGGGCGCTGCCATTGAGGACATTGGGTCTGAGGAGCAAGATAACCAGTTGGGCGAATTCGGCTCCGAGAAGTTCTCATTTAAGCAGATGCTGGAGTTTGACATGGAGGTGGATGTCATTGGCGGAAGCGTGTTGGAGGGCAATGTGGATAAGTGGTGGGACTGGATATCAGGTCGAATCTGAACGCAACGTCCATTAAGTCACCCTGACTGGCTGAAACAACACCATAACTAGCGTCTTTTTACTAGCAGCTCGTTTATCAGCGATCTCCCTCTAATGAACCCATCCAGAAATACCGTCACAGTTGTGACCGAAAAATGGGAAGACTGCGCATCGGGATTTGTGGATGTACGAAGCATATTATCATTTGCTGGATTTTACCACGACGCGACCTCGGATTTTATATAGCTGCGGCAGGCTACTATGGTTGATCCCTTCATGGATGTTGGGCTTAGATGCTGTGAATCACAGTGTCACTATGTTATAATTTACCATGAGTGTGCCGGGGTTATTATCACCGATAGACATCAATATTTAAGGACGAGTAGCTAGTAATGCCGAAGGATAACAATCACATCTAGCGCCAATAACCTGATTCAAGGCACCAAAAGGCATCGCTGTGTATCTAGTATGCTCTATAGACCAATATAGACGTTGAGTCTACTATGTATTCTGTTAATTTGTCCAAATTCTAACAAGTTGATTCTCTCTGATAAGACCAAGACCATAACGCCATGCCATAAAATATCATTTCTCCAATTTACTCAAATTCTATGCCTTAACCTGCTTCACCATCCAGGTCAAAAGGTCAACTTTAGTAACCACAGCCACCGGTTTGCTAAGCGCCTTCGCCTTCCCTTGACTGGGCTCGGTTACGATAGCGGCGCTGTTCCACTGGAAGAACTTGTTCAACTCCGTAATAGGCGTGTCCAGCGTAATCTCCACGAACTTGCGGCCCTTGCTGCCCTTCCCTTCTCGGGGATCGGTGACCACCTCGTCGATCTTGCTGAAGTCGAACATTACATCTTTCACCGGGCTCTGTGCACTGGCTCGTCCTCGTGATACGTAGCTAAGGAGATTGCCGAGAGTGACAAGGCCGACGAGCTTGCCACCGCCGCTAGCAAGGACAGGAAGCTGGTCGAAACCCTTATCGCGCATTGTCTCGATAGCTTCCGAGCAGAGGCTGGTAGCAGTAACGGAAATGACCGGTTTGAGTCTTAGCGAACGAACAGTCTCGCCAGCATAAGGGTCTTTCGCATCCTTAGTAGAGTTGCCATTCAATGCGGCCTCTTTTGCAGCGGCATCAGTCGTCTGTAGCAAATCGTTCGCCGCAAGCCAGTCATCATCGGCAAACTTAGTCAAGTAGCTTCGAATGCTATCCGGTAGAATGACCACGACGACGTCATCCTTGCCCAGCTTCAAGTCCTCGACTGCTTTCAACGTAGCAGCCAGCGCGCTTCCCGAACTTCCACCGACGAGCAGGCCCTCCTCGGCAATCAATCGTCGCGCCAGCTTGAAGGACTCGATGTCGTCGGTCTTGTACCACTTGTCGACCCTCTCGCGATCGAGAACATCGGGTATGAAATCGTAGCCGATTCCCTCAACCTTATACGGCTCGTCGCGGTGCTCGTCGTTGAGCGACTCCGGGAGAGCCAGTATACTGCCTTGCGGGTCGGCAGCCACCACCTTAATGTCCTTGTTGTGTTTCTTCAATCCCTTCGCCAGACCCGTAATCGTACCGCCAGTCCCCGCACCCGCTACCACGCATGTGATCTTACCGCCAGTCTGCTCCCAGATCTCCTCGGCCGTGCCGAATTCGTGTGCAAGCGGGTTGTTCTCGTTGGAATATTGATCGAGTATGTGCGCGTTAGGGATCTCCTTGACCAGCCTCCTCGCAACACCGATATGGCTCTCGGGGCTATCCCAGGCGGCCTGAGTCGGTGTGCGAATGATTGTCGCTCCGAGCGCTTTTAGCACTGAGACCTTCTCGGCGGACATCTTCTCGGGTAAGGTGATGATAGTCTTGTAGCCCTTGACGGCGCCGACAAGCGCCAGGCCGATACCCGTGTTACCACTCGTCGGCTCGATAAGCGTGTCGCCGGGCTTGATCCGTCCGCTGCGCTCGGCCTCTTCGATCATGCGCAGGGCAATGCGGTCCTTGACGGAACCGCCGGCATTGAAGAGCTCGACTTTGGCGTAGACTTCGCATTCGAGACCTAAAGATTTGGGGATCTTATTTAGTCGTACTAGCGGCGTGTTGCCGATCAATTCGGTCGCAGACAGAGCCGTCGCCGCATGGGGAGGGCTGTGAGGTATGCTGCCATTGGTGACAGCCATGATGAAAGGTACTGAAAGTCGGTTTGAACTAGAAGTCGGCGAAGGAGTTGGTATGAATGAGTTATGGCTCAGAAATTCTGTGTTTATAACGAACCTGAGAGCTGCCGAATAGAAAACAGCGAAGGATGGAATATAGTGTTTGCGTCAGATGGAAATTCCGCCATATGAGGTGAGAATTATTCCACCCCACTAAGAAGCCGACGGTATGCGACGCAGGAACAGGGAGGCAAATTCGGGAGCTGATAACCGGCTGATAAGGCCAGCCGGTAAGGCAATTCCGATGTTACACAGCTGAACTCCGGTTATTTCGGGTCAAGCGCCATCTCCACCCCCTATTTAGCCTCCCAAATTTCATTCCGTCGACATTCAAACATACCACCACGATAGCAATACACTTCGTAAACCAGAGGTGATTTTGGAACTATTAGTCAATATCTCAGCAGTTTACGTAGCTGACCCCTATATCGCTTTGGTGGTAAGTCTGAGCGGAGGGTAACTGGCAGATTGGCTCATCAATGTCGGCTTTAAACACGGTGTTCTAGTGACTCACGGAGATATCAAATTGACAGATATCCTAGAAGCCTTACTTCCCCCAGACCTGCCTCTTAAACTGACAGATAGGCAATTGCAGAGCACTCTTCGAAAAGGTTGTCGCATGATACCTTGCAATGGATGTCTGCTAAGATCTTGCAGATTTACTCTAAGCCTGAGTCACCTGAGCGCGGGCATGCCTATTCAAGTCTCTAAAACTCGCTCTTCAACTCAATGGATCCTTGAAGTGACTCATCTCAGAAAGGGTTCCCGTATTTTCTTTCAGGGTCTACTTTCGAGGCTACTGGAAATAACGATATGCACCCTTCATGCTATCTGTCCCTAAAATGTCTGGTATACGATGGCTGTCCATATCACAGGACATCGAAGCCCAAATGTGACCGTAATCGACCCCAGGGGGTTCTCTATGAAGCATACCTCAAATTCCGTACTTCAGAAACAGCATTAAGCAAGGTTAAAGGACAGATCTTAGTTGAGAAGCACACAACCCCTTCTTGGCTTGTCAGGTAACCACCCTAAGATACCACTGAACTTCCAGCGGTGCAGGAATATAAGTACTTCACTGCTCCCTTTCTAAATTCAAATCAATATTAATACCATTACTCCCAAAAACAAAGCTTTTAACTTCCCACGAAGAGACCTCTCTCACGATGCCGCCCCTTCTAGCAATGACTCGTTCGATCATAGCCATACTCGTTGCCACTCTTCTCTTCACATACAGTAAAGCAAACCCCATCAGCCCGATCAGCAACAGCATATCCACATGTAAACCATCATATCAAGAACCTCAACGCCTCCGCTTAAACCAGGATCCGAGCTCCTTCAAGTACGTTCTAGAAGAGGAAGACATCACGGTGCCGAACCCCAGCCGAGACAATGGCCTCTGTTGTATCGGCTGCTTCGACATATACGACGAATCTTATAATATATTTGGCACATATGGCGTCCCGGATGGCGCTGCCACGTATATGATTGATGGGCACAGCCTCACAGGGGTCCCTCTTGTCACCAGCTATGACGAACCTCCCAACGATAACCTTCGGGCACTTGATGCAAAGCCTGGACCTGTCGACTGGCAAGACGCGTGTATGCTTCAGTACATTTAATAGTGGTTTTGGCATTTCTCAGCGTATGGTCGTTTAACATCTTCAGTCTCTCGTTATTGGCGAGGAAACAAGACTTCTCATTGTACACGACATACTTGCTTCCTATAGTAATAGTCCCTTACCCCAATGATATAAAGCCGACTATCATTCTTGATTGGGCAATATGCTGATCTGCGCCGATGGTGGATCCATCCTCTTAACCTTCACCTGGGTTGCCCCGCTATAGGCATCTATAATACACACATATAAACTTATGGTTCAACCTATGATCTTCCTCTGGATACTTCAATAAAATCAATCGTTCCCAAAATGACTTCCAATGCTGAACACGACGGAGAGTCAGAGACCCTGAGCGGCCCTGCTCCGGCTTCTATCACGGCGCACGTGATTGACTTCAACGACACGGAGGTAAACGAGTATGAAGGGTACTTTGCCATGACCATCGACAACGTCCTCACAGAGAAGGAGTGCGAAGATCTACTTAAGCTCGTTAGCCCGTCGGATAATACTTGGCCTCCAGCTACGGTGACAACCTATGATGGATCGTATAAATTAGACCTGGAGTCCCGCTTCTGCGATCGTATCTTCTATACATCTCAGTCTCTCGCAGACCGCCTCCTAGCCCGAATACTTCCCCTAATACCCCCTAACATCGTCACCCTCAAGGACGCGCCTGATATTACGGGCCAATTCCCAGTAATCCGCAATGAGACCTGGCGCATCAGTCGACTGAGGGACGAACTGCGGTTCTTGAAGTACGGGCCCGGCCAGTATTTCAGGCCGCACTGCGACGGGCACTTCACCGATAAGAATGGGGAGCAAAGCTATCTTACACTTCACTTATATTTAAACGATGCTGTTGAAGGGGGCGCGACGAGGTTCGCAGTGGATTTCGAGGACCCCCAGGCTGGAAAGTTGGATATTAATCCCAAGGCAGGAAGCTTGGTGATTTTTCAACAGAGAGACATGTATCATGAAGGCGTGGAGGTAACTAAAGGAACTAAATATACGATGAGAACGGATGTTATGTATCAGAAGGTGTAGTTTAAGCCTGGTATATAGAAGTACCTGCTACTATGCCGTCTTGGGCCATGTCCTTTTCTATCGTTCCTTTTGTTCCTTTGTGCTATTTTGCAGTACTCGAATGCATGCTAGAGTTGCCCACTTCCATTTTAATAATTGCATTAGGATCCCGAGAAGTTCTTTGAACTTTCCAAATTCGGTCGGGTTAAAAGTTTCCATTGTTCCCCCAGGATAGAAGAGACTGTCACAAACTCCCATGATCCCCCCGAATCCCCTGACCGGTTAGCGCGCTTCGGCGATATCATATTTTACGCCTACACCATGGATATTGACGATCCCGACAGCCATTCTGAGAACGAACACGACGAGTTAGTCGACGAGCACGAAGAAGCAAGCGAGGAGGGCGAGCATGAGGAAGATGGAGACCAGTGGCTGGACTGGGAAGAATGGTGGCAGATAGTCGTCCACCGCAATGTCGGCGTCTTGGAAGCCGTCCCACCTGACTATCCCGACGATACCTGGAACCTTTCTCCCAAAGACGCTCCATTCCCATTCAACCTCGACGCAACATGGTATTGTGCGGCGTTGCTCATCATTTTGCTAGCAATCCACTACGAGTTGGACACGTTATGGCTATTTCGGCATGGCTACATACATTATATCATGCGTATATCCTCCAAGGTCATCCTCACAGTGGCTCTTTCATTTGCTAGCATGTTAGCGTATGAAATAGCAGGCAACTTACACGAATTACTTAGAGACTCACTAGAATTCCGGCTAGTTGACTCACGGTTCATTCAACTTTTATTGAACAAAGCTCATTTCCATGGAGTGGTTAGAGAAGCAGCTACCAGCACTATAGCCTTCTATTTCCAATGCGTGGCGCTTCTGGTATCGTCCATACAGGGATATATTCCTGCGCTGTTGATATCGTTTATGGGATTGATATCAACCTCCCTGGCCAGCTCCATCTCCAACATAACTACAATTCTCACACTTCCTACGCCAGGGACTGACAAATTGTTTGGTCTGGAGGTCTTGTTCTGGGAGTTTGGCGTGCCGGCATACTTCCAAGTTTGCATCGCAGCGTTTTTGTATTTGTCCGTCTTCCTATTCATGTCGAGGGCAGAGAAGCCTCTTATTCTTTTCCGGGGTTACCAGGATCCCTTCTGGAAGCTTGCCTTCGAACTTCTCCGCGCCACAGCTATGCACTTATTAGCCTATACCGCGTATCAACTCGTCTGCGTTTGTGTCGTCGCCACGAAGAACTACTTATTGGAGGGACACGCATACGACCCGATAATTGACAACCCTCTTGTTCTGAAGAGCAACCTCCAGATCGCTCCGGGAGCCGGAATACTAGTTCTTGGTCTCCATTGGCTCGTCAAGCGTATTTGCAAGATGTGCGTCCGTCTGGCTTGGCCGCTATGGGTGCCTTACATGGTGTGGCTCTCAATCAAGACAGAAGCTTCGACACGGGAGAACTGGATCGTCTATGAGGCGCTTCTGCACGAGGATATGCAGATTCTGGACCCAGACAAGAGAGTCATCGGAAGGGCGATTATGACTACTTTATTTGGTTTGAAGAGTTCTTGGCCGGCTAGGATGAGACTAAGCAATGTGGATGGTGTGGATTAATACCATCTGCCAGAAGCTGGGTCAAATTTCTCGCCAATATTTGGCAGTTCTTAGTTATGGGACCGTTATTTAGCGAAGGGCTTCTCGGACACTGAACCGGGAACATGGTGCAAGGCAGAGTCTATCTTCACCGGAGCCGACCTAGCGAAGCTGGAGTCCAGGGGCAACTCGATACTCAGCCCTAGACGTTACTAGATAATTGAACACGTAAATGCTTCCAACGGAGGGAAGGAAAGCTACCGACACAACAGTATATAGATAGTTTTAATGAATATCGGCTCAGGCGATGCTGAAGCACTTTGGATACGTCATTGTGTAAACAGTCATAGTTCTAGGAGTTGTCTGGGCCAGACATTTAGCATTAGGTGGCAGTCGGGAAATATTCGTTAGTATCGAATGTAAAATTTCGTTTTCGTGACCTAATTGTATTTACAAGAATGTTGAAAATGTGGAAAGATTCCTAACATTTGGGGGATGGTACCCCTTTTACCCATTTTATTGTGCGGGCGCACAGCGCACTACACAATGCTCCTCAATCCTCCTTTAAGCCAGAACACACTGCGAATAGTATGGGTTCTGGACCTTGCAAAATCCCTGGGCACACGTAGTGGCACCTGTATACCCAGTGCCACCACAGCGGCCGTAGAGCTCCACCGTTCCCGAGCTCGAACTTGGCTGGGCTGAAACTTGGGTCGTCTGGGTAGCTTTAGTCGAAGTAGTGGCAGGCTTCGTAGCTGTGACCAAGGTAGTGGCGACGGCAGTAGTAGCAGCTTTCGTAGTGGTGACGGCAGTCGGGGTTGCAGCTGCGGTAGTAGTAGCTTTCGTGGTAGAAGCAGCGAGGGTCGACGATGGGCTCGAAGCATTTCCTCCTACGGCAACCCAGACTTCAGGACCCGGGATATCGTAACTGGTAACACTTCCTGAGTACAGGTTGAAGAGAATACCGGGGTCGGAGTACGTGTAACCGGTCTGGAAGTCGAAGTCTTGGTTAGGGACAGCGGACCCAGAGCCGGTGACCTCAACCTGGACGCAGCTGGGGTAGAACTGAGCGCCGCGAGCAGAGTTCACATTGAAAGCAGCGTCCGCTTCGTGAAGAGCAATGATTTCCTGGCGGATCAGGTACTTGCCCGCGGCAAGAGCAGACGGAAGGGTGAAGTCCTTCTTGCCACCGTTAGCGACAAGGTTGTCGACGGCCCATTTTCCGGCAGCCAAGCCCTCCTCGTCAATCTTAGACCAGATAGGCTCGAAACCATCACCTTCAGTGAAGGCGGCGATGTAAGTGATGATTGGACCCTTGTGCGAAAGGTCAATGATATCATCATTTCGGTTGTCGTGGTACCACTCAAAAGACAACTTGTCCCCTGCAGCAGCAGTAACAAATTTGTCCACAGCCTGGCCACCGGCGACATTGCAGACAATCGCAGCATTGTCAATGTCCTTTACTGGGGAGTTGGTGGGCGGGCTACGAATGTAGAGGCTTCGTCCATCGCCCTGGTCCACGTCGTTTACCCAGACACTGAACATTCGGGTATGGGCAGTGACAGTGCTGGCAAGAGCCAGAGTAGCAACAAACTTTGTCATATACATCTTTACGGGATGATATGGTTTGAGGGTAGTATGTAGGAGAATGAAGATAGTATCAAGGGGTGAACGATTGAAAAGAATGGACTGGCACGGCCAAAAACGAATGTGAATATTGATAAAAAGGAATGGAAAGCCTTTTGGCAAGATGAGAAAACCTATTGCGGTGAAGGTTGTAAGACCATTTTTCCATAAGACGGCTGAGTGCTTGATTTATATATTGCCAGTAGCAGGCAAGTTGACGATGGCCAGGCGCTCGACAGAGCGTAGGCTAGCCGCCTTACCTTCATACAATGCCTGAGTGTTCATCTCATGATTGAAGTTAGTAAAACACGCTACGAGTCCTCTAAGTAAGTCTTGCCACTCCTCACTGCTAGTATAATGACGCCAAGGCCCTTACGGTTTGAAACATCACAGTCGTTACAAACTATTCTCTCATCTTTGAGTTGCGTGCTTTCAAATGCTTACCCCAAAGCCATGTGGATTTGTTCTGGAACAGAGGAACATGTTTCGATGCTAGACTTCGTCGATGTTGCCGAATGGGGATCATCACCGGGATTGCAGTAGTCCCCACCAGAGTAGCACGATCTCCCCTTCGCCGTTCGGCAGACCCGCACATAGCCGTGGCCGTTCCTGATGCTCGGGTCTTATGGATTCAAAAAGGATCGCGAGGAGGTAGAGCCATCTATTGAACTATCGACAGATCTATACGTGATTAGAGATATACCAGGTTGTGCGTATATGATTCCTTACCCCTACCTAATTCAACGCATCGCATCTGGCACAAAAACCTCGTATGATAGATCAGTCGAATCAGAAGTGGGCCGTTTAGATTCGACCGCGGTGGATTGATGCCGTCTGTAGCAACTAGTGGGTATGGGATCTTAAGAATGGTGGTGATCCTTTGTAATAAGTAATTATCGTCGTTAAACTTTTGAAAAACTAAAAGGACTTCAATACTCGCCGAGGAGTATTCCATACATTTCTCGCAAGGTCCTGCGCACTCGTCACAACTCAGTATTTCCTACCTTTGTCAGGCAAAGCTCTGGCTCTATCTCTTCGTGAGATACTCCGGACGTCCCATGCGCCATGGTAGCGCTTCGCTGTGCCTAGACCCTATCTTTATAGATGACTAGGACGTAAACAATCTCATCGTCGTCGTCACAACTCAATCGCAGTATACTCAAGTCGAGATCGAATACAGAAGCTCAAGATGGGAACTATCGAGATTAGCGATTTAGTTCCGCCACCAGTACATCTCGGACCTTCAAGCTTCACGTAACAAATACGTTCGGCGTAAAATTCATGAATAGAGCCACAATATTAATCTTAGATTCGAACTACGCCTTCACAATTTTGACATGGCGAATTGGATTGTGAGGCCCATAGGTGGCGTCCGTTGCGGTAATGAAAAATTCGTGGTGAACCCGGTCGAAAAGTCGGATTGTAGCTCGGTCTTAACGCAGCAAAATCCCCAATAGCGGTACTCTATTAAGAGCATTTTGGCTTTGGTGCCGGTGAAGTAGCTAGGGCGGGGGCGCTGGGAAAGCTCCGCACATATCCGTCGTCCGCTGATCTTATCCATGCCAGCCTTACTGACCACCCATAGCCTTAGGACCTATATTTAATCGAAATATAATAGTCGGTGCGTTGAGAGAGAGATAGAGTTGATAACATAGAGAGATGTAGATGCGAAAGTTATATTCACCTCTAAAGAAGTCGTTCAGGGAGCTAGGGCTAGGTAAGGGAGATGTGCCTCATCCGATTATAATTTCTATCCTTCCCATGAAGCATATCGGTAAAAGGGCGGATGAAGGAAATAGCACTGATGATCGACTTCGGCTCTCGTAGATTGCGTATGGAAGCGACCGGTGCGCGTAAGAAGACATGTTAGGTAGGTAGATAGTTGTTATGCCTGCTGCTATTAGGACAATAATAGATGGAATACCTATTTCCTAGGCATAGCACGTTTCCTCAAACCTAATAGACACTAGAAGATAACAATTATGGTTGGCCATGTGGACCAAAGGGTCAAAATCGAAAATTTAAAAACGCTAATCCTAAATCGGAAGTTTTTTGATTAAGAAAACAGTGCATAAGCTTAAAAATGCTTGGACCATCCTCTAAGATGCGCTATAAGTACAGGGTGTTACAGGGGGCTCAGCGCTAATAACTGCTGTAATTATAGCACATTATCTGGCATATGCTGGGCATATGCTGAGCATATATTCAGCATATATCCAGCACTTATAGCGAGAGCATAACCTGGTTTCTTCTAGGGGAGTTAGGGACCTTTCAGAAAGGGAATATATGGTCTAGGGGGTATTATAAGTAAGTAATTGGTCGCCAGGTAATTATGCAATAATAGCTGGATATATACTGAACATATGTTCAGCATATGCCCAGCATATGCCAGATAATATGCTATAATTACAACGGCTACCGCTATAATTACAGCGGCTACTAGAGCTGAGCCCCCTATAACACCCTGTATTTATAACACATCTCAGTATACCGTACTAATAAAGCTAAGATACTGTTTAAAATACTGTCCACTATTCCTATTTTGGAAATATATAAATCAAATATTCGATTTTGACCCTTTGGTCCACATGGTCAA
>JAOXNQ010000665.1:0-69445 GCA_028571165.1 Hypoxylon perforatum
CGCCGTCGATAAGGGGCTACCCCTTTCGTAAGCGTTTGCAATCTCGCCCGCCAAGATAAAAGCTCCGATAAGGCCCCACGTAGTCCCGTAGCCATTTGCCGTGGCGCTATGTGCCGCGTCGCCAATGAGAACAACTCGGCCCTTAGACCACGATCCTTTGGGAAGTCGAACTTCCTCGAACGGCGTACAGTACAAGTCGTCCGCTTCAGGGGCGGTTCGCAGGGCTTCGAAGAATCGATTACATTCCCATCCACCGTCCTGATACAGATCGGCCAGGGCTTTCTTCTGCTCTGCTAGGTTCCCAGACTTGTAAGCCGCGTCGAGTTCAGGTATCGTTCCGCGCATAATCATGTAGATGCGCGTGAGGTCTGCACAGTCCTTTCTCGTTCCGACGATTCGCGACACACGAGGTCCAGGGAGAAGGCAGAATGTTGCTCTGTCCGAGTCTCCTAGTGCGGAGGGGATGCTGAAGTACCCGATATGGCCTCCCAGCGGGTGGCGCGGGTCGGGAGCGTCCGGACCTAACATCATTTTCCGTATTTTTGAACCGGTTCCATCCGCAGCGACAACAATATCAAAATCCTCTTCGCGGCCATCTTGAAAAGTGACATGAACCTTTCCGTTTGAATTGCTTTCTTCGTCCTGCGTGAAGCTGCGAACCGTAGTGCCGAATAGATGTTTTACATTCGGAAGTCCTTCTGTCAATCCGTACAGTATGCGCACTAGATCTCCGCGCATGATTTCAAACTCGGACGTTATACCCTGCTTATTGGAGCCGGTCTGGGCCGCGGGGAAGAAGGCTTTCGTGCGGCCTTTGATGTCGACAAGCTGCAAACCGGGTTCGCGAACCGATGCAGCGCGCACGGCGGCCTCGATGCCCATCTTCTTCATCATGGGCACGCCCTGGCCCCGAAGATCTAGTTGCTGGCCGGAAGCTCGCACTTCCGGGGAGCGTTCGATGAGTGTGATCTCGGCGCCGATTCGCGACAGCCAGTAGGCGAGGGCCGGCCCGGCGATACCGCCGCCGACGATGAGGACTTTTAAGCTTGACATAATGAAAAGATGCGAACTTTGAAAATGTAATGCTGCGATTAGTTGACTTGATATGCCAAGAGAAGCTTATTTTCAGGGGCGTCCCATTGTGAATTTATTTACGCTGCTATTTTCTGGTTTCGGGCTTCGGACTTGATGGTTGACCAATTTGCCCGTGAGGCTGGCTGGTGACTCAATTCCTCGGTTTCAGCTTTTGGGAACCCTGCATCGAGTCATCCAGATTCTATTAGCCATTGACCTACCTGCCAGTTACTTTTCACTCATTCCAGGTAAGCGAGATTTGTTGAAATGAAATGAGTGGTTTCATTTGACGTCGTCGTAAGCCACTGAGTCATGGCTACGAATACAACACGAACGGCCATAGCACGGCCTTGATTGTTGACTGGAAATTTGCGGTAATTTCTAGGCAACCGAATACGCTTGCATTAGATAATTGAAAGAGTAGGCATGTCGAGTACGTGTCGTTCTCTTTCGTTAGACATTCACAGAAGAGATATATTGCGGAGCCGGCGGCCGCTTAAGCCCAGAAGGGGAGAGACATGGCTCAGCACGCCCCCTAATTTCAGCTGAGAGGATTACATAAGGCCCCCCTGAATAGCCCCTGACTCGCGAAATCTTTCCTCATTCGACTCTTATAATATCTCGAAAAAATGACTTCGTATCTGTTTCTCGCGAATGAGCAGTAGTGACGTTGATATTCGTATGCTATTTTAGAATTACGTCTGCTGCACCCAAGGTTGGTTAGGTAAATTTTAGGCAACCAAATTCCAATACGACCGACTCTATCGTGACCATTTTCCACTGTCTGAACTTCAAAACATGTAAACGATAGAAAGACAAATTGCTCAATATCGTAAGTAGCCGAGGCGAGGACCGAGAACTTAGAATCATTAAGTAAATCTACGAAAATCTGTGTTCTAGTCGGCTGTTGTTGTGATGCAAGAAATCGGGGCTTACATAATCCGGCTAACATCCGTATCCCCGATACCACCCGGAGCTGATTACCTAAATGCGATTACCTAAGCATGATAGACCTATTGCAGCAGTCGTCACTTCTCAACCTCAACAACCAACTTCGTACAACTCACTCCTTGGAGAATCATATCCAAAGCCTCGTTAATGGACTCCAATCCATTTCCCACTACCGTCGGATATGGACTCGGCTTGATAACTCCGCTCGCAAGGTTCCTTCTCAGCCATGTTCCCATCCAATACCGGTACTGCTCCAGCCTCTCTCCCTCCTCCGCCGATGGAAGCACGAAGATAATCTCTACCCCATCCACCGCGTCGGCATCTGAGGGAATGAGAGGTGCTGACGCAATCTTTGCTTTCTTTCCCCCGCTTCCATCGTCGTCTCCGAGGAAAGCCTTGAGCACAGCCTGACACGGCGCTAGCTCCCCCGTAGCAAGAAAGCAGTGTCGGATCACCAACCCGTCTTCTCTGGCGGCCTGAACGATCTTATCGATCACCCTGGGGCTTTTGTAGTTGAACACGCGGTCTGCGCCTAGTGAACGCACATATTTCTCGTTTGTCGGCCCGGCCGTGGCGTAGACAGCGGCAAAAGGAGAGTTCGCGTCTTCTCGCATTAGCCTGGCGCTCTGCACGCCCATGGTGCCGACGCTGGAGGATGCGCCCCAGATAAGGAGAGCTTCTTGTTTCTGGTTTGTCTGCAATGGTACATCGGTGCTGATGCCCACACTGCCAGAGGCAGGCAAGGCAGGCCCCGGTGAAGACACGCCTCCTATTTGGGAGATGCCCAAAACATACCACGCGGAGAGGGTTGTCGCGACAGCCACGGGCAAGGTTACCGTGTCATTCCAAGACAATTTTTCGTCCGGAAAGGGGACCGCATGCTGCCAGGGGACGAGACAGCGCTCTTGGAAGGCACCGTAGTCCGGGTCGCATGATTTCCAGTAGGTGGCTGTGTATGCGGCGACGCGGGTGATGCCCGGCTGGAAGGACGGACCCGAATCATTGGAAGCATCAGTCGGGACGTTGTCACCCACCTCGAGGACTAACCCCGAGACGTCGAAGCCGACGACCGTGGGGTAGGTGGGTATGAACAGCCCCTCATTGCGTATGCGGACGTCTGCTGGGTTAACGGCTACGGATTTGACAGCGATGAGTAGCTCGCCCGGGCCCGGCTTAGGCGTAGGTCGGTTTAGTAGCTCGAAACGCTGGCCTTTGGCGGGGGAGACGGCAGCAAGGTGAGTGGACATTTGATGAAAGATTTCGTGAGAATGGAATATGGGGTTTCTGATAATGCTAGTCTATTCTACAACCTAGATTTCCCTCCCAAGGCATAGAGGGACGGCCCCCTTTATGTACAATCAAGCCATCGCTTCATATTCCTTCCTCTGACAAATCTGTGCCTCTTCCGATGCGCTCTCCTATTGACGTTGATATAGATGGGTCCAAGTTGGGAATCATCATCCAATCAGAGACTTCCGCACCCGAGCAACGGCTAGTGTGAAGCTCCAGTATCCGAAAGTGGGTTAGAGCGTAAGCTTAGCTCACTGTTTTACCAAACCCGCCGAAGCGCCCACAGTTCTGACGATATTAGTGTCGTGTCGTGGGAGATTTCGCAGCTTTCATCCTCTAAAAATCCCCGAAGCAAAATCGAGCAGTTTACAGCACTCGCATCGAGCGGCCGCATTGATCATCGCAGTTACTCGTACGCGGGGTAAGGGGTTAGCAGCGGTCACTACCGACTCCCATTGGGTTGTTAGAATCGTCTCAGTTTTCTTCTCTACCGACTTTCAAGATTCGTTCAGTAGGGCATAATATTCAGGGCTGTGCTACCCCCGCCGCATGGCTTCGACTTGCCCGAAAGAGGCCCGGGAGGGTAGGCTTAGGCGGAGGTCGAGGTTTGGCTGCCGAAATTGCAAGCTGAGAAAGCTCAAGGTGGGTAGTTTCGTACTTCCTTTCAGATGGTCTTCAGCTGAACGCATTCTCGGCCTTCTAGTGCGACGAAAGTAAACCACGGTGTAAGAGATGCAGTTCATTCGGGGTTTTATGCAATTTTATGCCTAATGTCGCCGACTTACAGTCCGTCGCGGGTGGCACAATAAGAACATCAGTCGCTCAAGAAAGAGCAGAGCTTCAACCTCATCTCACCAATGCCGTCTGGACATCGGACGGATCGTATCAATATTACTTGAACGCCAAGTGTCAGCAATTCGTGACCCGATATCTTGGGCGAAGCCTCGTCAATCCAGATGACCCCAAGATGATGGAAGTGAATCGCAAGCTCTTAGGGCTAGCCTTCGAGGTAAGTACCTTCTATTCTGCGCTCAAGCTTCACTGATACCTACCTAGAATGTGACTTATAG
This sequence comes from Hypoxylon perforatum, assembly GCA_028571165.1. Lineage (NCBI taxonomy): Eukaryota > Fungi > Ascomycota > Sordariomycetes > Xylariales > Hypoxylaceae > Hypoxylon > Hypoxylon perforatum. The sequence continues at coordinate 4,386 of JAOXNQ010000665.1, forward strand.
TACCCTTTCCTGATGCACGCCTCGCTTGCGGTGGCACTGGCGTACGACCGCCACCTGAACAACAGCTCCATAGGCTCTCGTCGCACTTTAGAAGAGTGTTATCACTGGTCTCAAAGCACGATTCTCTTTAATAGAACATTACGGCAACCGGTCGGGGCGAAGGATAAGGATCCGATCTGGGGCACCGCGGCCGCTTTAGCTATCCTGGCATTCTGTTCTCCCGACGCCTGTGCCCCTGAAGAATCGTGGCCTCTGAAGCTTTCTGGCTCTGATTGGGAATGGTTACGTATGAGCAAGGGTAAAATGTCATTGTGGAGTATCGTCAACCCGCTTCGTCTGGACAGCCTCTTCCGCGTCATGGCGGCGACTTATGCCGATATGCACTCACCTCTACCGGAGGGAGGTATAGATGGCATATCGAGGGATTTGGCTGCCGTGTGCCAGCTTGAGGATTCATCGACAGCAGGAAATCCGTATTTCCATGCCGCCCACGCGATATCCCAACTCCTGACCCTTCCGGACAACCAGGTCACAGTCGGCCAAACTGAACTCTTTACGCGCAGCATACATGGCCCTTTTGAGTCTCTGCTGCGGGAGAAAGACCCCGTCGCGCTTTTATTGTTGTATCTATGGTATCGCAAAGCAGCTCGCAGTATATGGTGGATTGAACTCAGGGCAAGAGTCGAATGTCCGGCTATCTGTTCGTATCTACGGCTGCACTACAATGATTACGGCGCTATACATGCATTTCTTCCCGGGAATTAGACGCGTGGCATTGCGAGCGTTCCGACATGTTACATTTCCAGTGATGTGGTCTACTTAGGCAAGACGCATTCGAGGCAGCTCTGTCACATAGGCTCTACGCTTACCGCTTACCTACTTTATAAAAAAGCTAGATACTAGCGAAAAAATAAAGTAAAAATTACGAAACTACGAAAAAATAAACCTAAGTTCTTGTATATGGAGATCCGAAGCAATTAGGTATACTCCACCAGGCTCCGATAGCGAGCTAGCAGCGAGGAGGTATATATATCAGCTTTTGCCCAGCAGCGACCTCGCTTCTAAAGCATTAATCACTTACTATTACTCACTTTTCTCATTGATATTACTCCTCTTAACACTCGTCACTAACAGACTCAAGCTAAGGTCTTCGATTTACTACCAAATCTCCGATCTACTACTAAATTTTCGATTCACTACGACGCCTTCGGTATACTACCAAGTTTTCGATCTACTACTAAGTACTGTTTCCCACACCTCAATTTCATCAATCTCAGCTACACTCCACTCTACCTTTGAACGTCACTGACCAAAATGTCTCAATCTACCGTCACCAACCCATCTGAGGCAGCTCTGCCTAAAGGAACCCAGCTCTCCGTCCCGATTCGTAACTCCACTCAATCGTTACCACCCCAACGGGAAAACGACATCGAGCATTTCAACTTCGAACACATCAAACTTACACTATGGAATTTGCCCGAGTTTCACCTTATGACTCACGACAACCGAGCTCATGTCAGATGCATCTCGCTTTCACTACAACTTGAAGGGGACAGTGGTAATCTGTGGGAAGTGCCACCGACCAAGAAGCGATCTGCCCGAAAAACAGATAACTGCATGATTATCACAGCAATTCACGACCTATTTTGGATGCTCAGCTCATGGGAGCCCCAAGAACAACTCAATTTAGAGATCGAGATCTACTCTTCCAGCCGAAAATCTCTTAATCTTTCCGAGACGGCTTTAGATCAAGCAATTCTCGGTCATGAGGCGGCTGTATACTTCAACGACGCTTATGAGAAGTACTGGTGGCAAACCTTACCAGAGGTCCCCGCAGTCACGAGCCTCCTCCTCAAAGTACGACATGACCGAGCCTGGAAACCTGCAACACTTGACAACTTGGTTTCCCGTTTACCGAACCTCGAAGAATTCCGCTACGAGAACATGCCTCAGGATCCCGCCGCCAACGCTATTCCAATACACCACAATCCCTCGTTCTCTGCTAAGCGCTGGTCAAGAGCCTTGGCATACTATAGGGCGGTCCAGAGGCAGTATTTCTGGACACCCTCCAGGATTCATTACGAAGCAACCGAGTTCGACCCTTTGCGACGTCCAACTGCCGATGATTAGAGGTGAGCTTAAGTTAATTACCTTCGATGTCGAAGATCTTGAGTACAGATATCGTCGCGACATGAAATTTTCGATCAATGGACACCATCGCGCTTGGTGGAATGGGCATAGCTGGGGCAGGGTTTGATTAAATTGTATAATAGGCATTCATTAGACTGTGGCGATCTCGATGCTAGAAAGCGGTCCCCGGGGCCATTTGCCTCGACGAATAAATTACACTAAATTCAACTTCGTGCCATTAGAACAATGACCGAGGCTGATATAATAATACGGCGTGTGTGCTAGGTAGATATAATGTATTGGAGATGACCTGCTCCAGCAGGGTCTCGTCCCATAGCACCTACTAATCTACCCCGTATTGACGGCGGAGTTTTGGAAAACAACCGCCAAAGTGCCAATCATGCCATTTCCGCCAAATGGGCCGGGCGAGATGCCGAAACAACTAGAAGCTTTGACCTTGTCATGACTTCGATACATAATGCGAAGGAGAGGGAGTTGGGGGACTGGGCTGATTTATTCAGGGGCTGCGGACGAGAGGTTTGAGTTTCAAGGGGCGACGAGACCGCCTGGTTCAAATTGTTCTATCATAACTGCGGTCTGGAAAGGTGTATAAACTGGTAAAGCCGCATTTTAAACGAGATAAAAGTAATGAAATTTATTAGGAAGTACATATAGATGATTCCTATGGCACACGCAACCAACAGGATGGGTGGGAAGCACAGAAAATTTGTATGTAAAATCCGTCACCCGCAATTGAACACATTGATTCTCGCGTAGGTCATGTGCTGGGATTTTCAAAGCCTACATCGTATTATCTAGCTAATAGTGTGTTTACCATGTTCGTCTTGAGTAAGTAGGCCTCAAATTCGTGAAAATATTTGCAAGTGAAAAGGCAGTAGCTTTTGGTGTAAAAGGGGCACGCACAAGGGGGTCCATGAAAAAAGGGGTTCCCCATCAACCCCCTGCATCGACCCTATCGCGATCTTTTAATAGGCTTGAACCGGTTGCACAAACATGTCGCATCTCACAACACAATCCTTTTCTTCATGACAATTGAGCAAGATTTGAAGTCGGAAGCGCAAAAGCCTCGAAGCTACGTACCAGTTAGTTGTATTTAGAATACCTACAGTGCTGTGTCTTTGGTACCGAAGGATCTTATCGATATCTTGTCGATTAGCCATAGCGGGGTGAAGAATGCGGGGTAGTGTTATGGGCGCTGGAGCCGCAGCTGGGGTATTAGACGAAATCTCCGAAATCTCCGGGGTATCTCCAATGCATTGAATTCACCTAACACAGATCGGACTTCTCGCCGTACTATTATATTGGCCTCGGTCATCGTTCAAATAGCACGAGGGTGGAGTTGTTGCAGTTTCTTCTGATCAGTAAGGTTAGAGATGTCGAGACAAATAGCCCAAGGGACCGCTTTCCTAGCATCGAGATCGCCACAGTCTAATGAACGCCTAGATCCCACGAGTTACGAGAACTTCGACACGTTGCGTCTTTCAGTAAGTACGTTACCCAATATGTTACCGCCCGAGAAACTTTACTTCGTCTCAACCATTCGAGTAGTTGGTTTATTCTAGCTGTCGTCCTCCCCGAAGCCTCGAACGCACCCGACCATTCAACGTACACAACCCCGAGCGCACCAAAACACCGATTCCCATCGCGTCGCTTTACCGAAAAACCACCAGTCTCCTGATTCTGAACTTACGCTTCGGCAATCTGACGTACGAAAAAGATAGAGTCTAAGACCAAGCCCACCGTCGCCAAGATCTATCATTGCCGTTGGTGTTCACCAACCCGACCTCTACCGAAGCTTACCCTGCCGACCATAGCTGACAGCGCCCGTCAATCCTACGATCGGTGCGCCATCACCGTTGCCGAAAGTCCTCTAAATATGTCAATTTCGACCATGCTTTACAAGTTCTTCGGTCTGAAATAGCAGAATTATTCTGAAGCTACCCCCGCTGAAGTCAGTGATATCTTCTTGGAATCTTGATCTTCTTGATATTCTCAATCTTCTTGATATTCTCAATCTTCCTAATCTTCTCGATACTCTTGATTTTCTCCACCTTCTTAATTTTCTCTAATTTCAATTGTATTGATCTTCCCAATCTCCTCTATCTTCTCTATCTTCTCTATCTTCTCTATATTTTCTATCTCCTCCATCTCCTTGTCTCTTTACTCGTCTCAATCTTCTAGATTTTCTTAATCTTCTAAATCTTCTTGATCTTCGAACCGTCCTCGCCGAGCACTGGCACCGCACATCTAATCGTTGATTATTCCCCTGATTTTGTGGCGGTGAAATGTAGATGTATATTTCAATTTTCCCTTCCAAACTTCTTTCTCGCTGTATTTAGTAGTCTCGTTCCACTCCCGTCGTCAACGTCATCAGTTCTAATCCCATCCCGGAATCCGTGAGTGACGATGATGATGATGATGATGCGCGCCACTGCTACTCTAGCTACCTCATATATCGACAGAGTAGTTGGCTAGGATGGGGGCTTAGAATAGAAGGTGGCATGGAGTGAATTCCCATAGGTGGCAAAGTAACCATTGTGACAGTCCTCATATCCTCGATAATATTATCTTGCATCATCGCCACTCAATCATGACTAACGTACAAGTGTTTGGATCTGTACCGTATGGGCATCTACATCCTCCGGTCAATTTTGGCAAAGCTAGGCTGTGCCGACTCAGCGTAGAACAACTAGCAAATCTAGGTAAGCTAGATGATACAAAATGCTTTCCAAAAGCACATCGGAGCAAAGAGGCAAGTCATTAAAATTTAGACGTATTCAGGTGAGAAACTGGAAGAACAATTTTCTTACGAACGGTAGCTAGGTACACGAGAACAGAGGCTACTTCTAGTAAAACTTCTAATAATTTAAGATCCCATTACATTCTCACCACGACGAAACTCCACCATACGCAGAAAGAAGAGCGCTGCCACGACAGCGGGAAAGAGGTGAGCGTCATTGCTGTCACGGACAAAGCATCAACCTACCTTGGCTTGAAGCCAGAGGCGCGCCGCCAATCCCGTCTAGGGTTGAGTCAACTACGCCAGAAGGGGGAGACTGAATACAGTTGATTGTGATAGGAAGTTAGAGAATGTGAAGGTTCTACGTACTTGCTGTGCAGTGTTCGAAGCAGATGCTGCATTGGGATTTGGGGCATGGGCGGCAGTGTGAGAAGGCGCCGCAGCTGACGAGAATTGAATGAAAACTTACCAGTATTCCATTCTCCACTTGCTCCTACTGTGCTTCGTGGTACTCCAAGATGAAGCCGATCTCCAGACATCTCAGATCCCTGATGGGATCTCTAAGCTCTTTCCTGAATGTACTGAAGTCTTCGCAGTAATTTACCTGCTTGAGGAAGGCGGTAGGTACTGTAGGGTTCTAACAGCATTCATGCGCTTGCCTACTGTAGAATGGGGAGTTGTCCCTGAGCAGCACGGGTAGGTTGTGCAGTTACGGCTATGTTCTGATCTTGAGAAGTGGACCCGGGGCAGTGAGGGTGAGGGTCTAAGGACGTGACTGTCCGATCTTGATGCGTTGTTGAGGTAATCGCACACTGCTAGGCAGATACTGGACAAACGTCTGTGCGTGAGATGTGCCATGGGAAGGCATGGCAGGTAAACGACAGACGCCTCCTGCAGTGGCTGCAGCTGATGGGGTGAGGTGAGAAGGATATGACGTCTAAAGAGTGCCTTGGAAGCAGTTACGAATGCCCATCATGGCATATTTGCATGATAAGTGGTAGGTACGCGAGAGATTAAAGTTTTTTCGAGGCTGGAGCAAATGCTCCTCGTGCAGAAATCACGCGATTGCCCCAACAACACAACGCAAGAGGCAAGAACCAGATGGGCAACTACCTACGTCTTCCTATCCCCACCTTGCCAGACAAATTTTCCTTGTCTTCCACTTGAGTTTTCTCTTTCTTCTCTCTCTTCTCTCTCTTCCTCATCTCCATCATCCACACACCACACCTCTCCGCACCCTCCACCACCAAACATCAACCCACCATCTCCCCCTCATCTCCCCCTCATCTATACTTCTACATCTTTCGACCCTTGGGAGTTAGCAGCAGCGAATCCCGAATCCTCATCCCGGGCAACTCGTGGACGGGCTTCCTCGAGTCTACCCGTGAAGAGATCGAGACGGATGAGGCCCAGTTGGCTCGTCAGCACCAAGGTCTTCGGCCGCGACAAGATCCTATTGTAAGTATGCTCTGCCCATCCATTTCCCATTCGATGCTGATCGTATCTAGGCGCCGCCGCCAACGCCCTCACCGACACCGCCATCTCTCTACAGTTGGCGGAAGCTAGGTACCACCTAGCTCGGGCCTGGGACCGAGCAAGTCCAGAAGTAAGTTTCCCATTCATTTCATTTCGTCTCCTGTTCATTGCTAATTATATCCAGGAGGGACGTGAGAGATCACGCGAGCGGGTTCGAGCTCGCCAAGCCGCGGCTGCTGCTGCTGCTGTTGCTGCTGCTCAGAGGTAGTCAGCTCTTGTAAGTATTTCTGCCCATTCCCCGCCTCATCCGTCTTTTTCGTCACATACTCCGCTTCTCTCCCGTCTCCGTGCCCTTCCTGACGGTACCCATTTCCCCCCTCCCCGTCCGACTTCACCCCATTCCGCGTCGTTCGCCACGCCTCTCGCTACCTTTGGGCCACGTCGCCCCGCACTTCACAGCCGATGTCGTCTCCGCCTCCTGTTTTCGCGTCGTCGTACCTTACTGTCCTCTCCTGTACCCCTCCTTTTGATCATCAGCTGACCAGTACTGAAGTCTCGCCTTTCCCCTTTCCAACCGGGTCGCCATGCCCCGCCTCCCCTCTCCCTTCCTCCGACAGCCCATTGCGATATTCCTCGTCGCCGGAACAGCCTGGAAGTAGTGTGTGCGCCCGAGGCAAGAACGCACTGGAGGACTGTTGGGAGGTGGACCGTCTCAGACTCCATCGGGAGCATCTTTCGACCTTCCTCAAGCTTGCGCACGGCGATCGCGACCTCTGCTTCACCGCAGCCACGAGTTCCCATCGAACCTGACCGTTCCTTCCGATCCTTTAGTTCGTGGATCGGAAGCTTACCCACGACAAGTGGGCGTTCGCGACGGTTCACCTCGGTTGCGAGAACTGCAGACGCAGCCTTGGTCTGCATCAGGTCTTCGCGTTGCAGTCGAAGGATGATCTGCGACGATGGGCGGCTGGCGGAGTCCAGTTCTCGCACCTCTGCCACCAAGCGGCGTGTCGCAACCCCCACCACCTGGTCCTCGAGTCCTCGGCGGTCAACCAGAACCGCAACAGGTGCATCCGCGAGGTGAAGAGGTTGGTGCGAGACCAGGAACCGATTCCGAGGGAGTGTCCTGCCCATCCCGAGCACCCGTGCCTCCTTCATCGCTGCGCCCTCAACATCGACACGATCCTGATGGAGGAATTTCGGCGAGTTCGGAATTCTGCTAGGGATGTCGCGAATGCGGAACTGTTTGCCCATCCGAGGTCGGATCTTGGACACCTGCGGACGTTGGAAACGCTCTGAAGCTGGCGTCGCCACGATCGAGTAGGTCCGTCACCTACCGGCAGTTCATCCACGGCCGTGTCGAGAACTTCGAGGTGTTTCAGGCGACCGACGAGCTGGATTTCACTTACGACGATGTCGCGGCCCTCGGCCTCTTCCGCCACGACGGTCGCATCCTGGTGAGCTGGCAGACCTATTTCGCAGCGTTGAAGCCGAGTGTGACCGGCATCGGTGCCCAACACCGGATCTTCGACCTCGAGACCCCGAACATCAATTCCGGCTCCCTCTTCAAAATCGGTACTGCTGGAGGATTTTCGGCCTATAAGTGTCCGTTGTGCGTGCACAACACTTATAGTAATCTCGAGCCCAAGTTCCGCCAGCCACCGAACCCCAATGCCGGCGCTCTGTTCAAGGCCCCTGGTCTCCGAAAATTCACCGCCTATAAGTGTCCGTTGTGCGTCCACAACACCTACAGCACTCTCGAGCAGAAATTCCGCCAGCCACCCAATCCCAGCGCTCCTTTCACCGTGTACAGCAGCGTCTTGAACCATCTGTTCAATTCGCACCCTGAGATTCCGCCTCTCTACAAGTTCCGGCTCATCGCGAAGGATCTCGAGCAGGTCCAGATACGGGTGAAGCTCCGCGACGAGATGATGGAAGGGGACGTCCCGGAACCCAACTTTGACGCCTTGAAGCGCCAGCTTCGCGCTAATAGGTCTCCGGAAGCGCTGTCGTTGTTATTTCAGCATAAAAAGCTGTCCCTCGCCGGCAATTACTTGGTCGAATATCCGTCGTCGACACGGGGGCCTCGTCACCTCCCAAGCCGCTGCGCATCCATGTCAGTCTGACACTGGATGACTTCGAGTTCTTCCACGAGGAGGAGGAGGGGTTCCCTTGGTCTTGATGAGTATCCTCGGTTTCCCGACCTCGCGACGCCCGAAGAGCTTGAGACTGGTCGTGCCGTTCGCGAGGTCACTACCGGTAATTTCTTTCACGGAGTGTCGAGGGAGCGCTTGGACAGCATCTTTGCTTAGGGGCCACTCTGTAACTTTTTATCCTTCAAGAGTCCTTAATCAATTAAATAAATTCTCTAATACGACTGCCATTTAGGCGGGGCTAAGATCGTGTGACGTAGACTGTTAACTAAGGGCACTTGTCTTCCCGTACTGCCGTCTCTCCCCTTCTTGTCTCTTGTGTGATGTTTTATGCTAATAAGACCTACTCTATGACTTGCTAATCTTCTAATAAGTACTCGGTCACCTAATAAGGCAAGCGTGTATTAGATTAGATATTTTACTCGTTTTCTCTAAGGAAGATGGGGAGAGGAGTAAGAAGAACAAGAAAAGTAAGAGCAAGAAGAGCAAGAGGGGTAAGAAGAGTAAGAAGAGTAAGAAGACCGAGGAAAGCTAGAAGAGAAAGGAGAGTGAGGAGAGCGAGGAGAGCAAGGAGAGCAAGGAGCAGGAGAATTCGATGGAGAAATGCTAAATTGACTGCTAACGACGCATCAGAGCTCCAAAGCCAAATCGGTACGAAGGATCTCGAGTACTCGTCGACATGGCAGGCCAGGCACAAGTAGAAATGTATCCGAATGGAATAGATGGGGAGAACTTGACCTGAATCCAGGAGCCGGCGCCATAAAAGTAGCACTGCGGACGGGTGGGCACTGGACTTTGGTAGGTCAATTTGGCAAGGCTCGCTAACTACTGAGTGTTCATCTATACTGGGAATTACTAATTGGAGAGTCTAACTGAAGAAATCACATGGATATAGAAGCTTGATTATTCTGGCAAATCGTGTGCTATCCCTTTCCGATTACCAATGGCTGTGCTGGTGGAGCTGCTCCAAGTCACTTGGTTAGGTACTTAGGACCTAGATACGACGATGACACGAGGCGTAAGAGTTAATGGCAGGTGTTGGATAGAAAACGAATTGTTATTCTATACTGTTGTACGCGAGTGTTCCTTCGGCGGCAGCGGCATGGCTTCTCTATGTTCATGGTTGCAGCGAATATCCTATCTGTCGTAGGCACGAAGACGCAGCACCCTTATCAGTCTCTCGTGCGAAAGTGTGTGCGACGGCTTGTGCGACGGTGTGTGCGAAGACCTGCAACGTATGACGGGGTGTTCGATGGAGCGCTCGACGACGTATGCGACGGGGTGTTCGAGAATATGTTCGGCGGTGTGTAGCTTGCTGCGTGTGACTGCGTCAGTTTGGTAGCATTGACAGAGAAGATTATGACTTGCCCGGATAGCTGGGAGCGGCGGCGGCTGCGGCGACGGTACTGATTGTGTGGGAGATTGCTGTGGTTCTGCCGCTGATGTCGAAAGTCGACGGCGGATGCGATTGACGCTACGCGTCTAGCCTATGGGTTGATGATCGTAAGTTAGAAGCTGTCGTACTACTCGTATTCTCGTCGCGATCACCCTAGGCGCCTCGTCTTCTGGTTAATTTGTAAAGTCAGTGAGAATGGTCGTGCTAAGTTTTAGGGAATCAGGTTGGCCCGCCTTTGATCACGGATACTATCGCCGTCTCCTTCACCCGAGAAAAGCTCACCCGCCGCGTTGCAGCCGAGAGTCGAGAACAGTCGAGAACAGCCGCAAGCTTACACCTCTCAAAGATTCCTAAATGATGAAGACGTACATTTCGGGAGAATTCAAACAGGTACAAATATGGAATAGGGATTTTGCCTTTGCTAGAGAATATGCCCATAGCGAAGTGCCCGTAGTGGGTAGAATATTCGGCGGGCGGCGGGCGGCGGGCGCTAGAGGACGTTTTAAGCCAGCCCGAGCGGCCGCCAAGTTGGTTCCCTTGTTAGGCAGGTGGACCACTGAATATCTCCCTGCTATTGGCTGAAGCTGATGCCGCTCCGTCTTCTCCGCATCCCCTTCGCATTCCCTACACGTTCCCTCTATACTTTGTCTGCCATCTTAGAATCAACCTATGTCTGCCACCCAGAACGACGCGCCCTCTAGAGCATATATTTCTCGCCATCCCGATGATATATCACCTGCGAGCCTCCAGACCTTTCTAGGATCTTTTCCAATCTTACCGAGCGCAACTAAGCGCTGGCGTAAACTTCAACCATTATTTGCCCCTACGGCCAAGTCCATCTGCTAGATGGCGATCCGTCGCATTCCACACAGCTATAGCCGAAGTAAGTTGCCGTCAATCCCTGATGAACTGAGCCTAGCTAATTTTACTTCTCGATGTGCTGGACGCTGACACTTGCAAATCACCGCCATGTTCGCTCCTATTGTCCTACCCGTACGTTTTCCAACGACGAAGCACTCTTCCATACCGCCCCCGAAAATAAGTACTATAGCCGATTTTAAACCACCTCCAGAATACCAGTCGGGCTCTTTCGGATTTGTGTCGTAGATCTCGCAACATCAACTTCGGATTACCGCGTTTCGATCAATCCTCGCTCTTGACGGGCCACCCGACTTCTGCCTTTTCGTGGGTTAACGCCGTGGCGATCCCAAATATAGCCGTTAGTTAACAGCGTATATGCACCTCGGGTTGCTAGATGTGCTACGAGAACTGAAGTATACCTGCTGAACTTACTTACCTGAAGCCTTAAGTAACTAAAACTTTCGCAGCTGGCATCTTGTCGTACTCATTCCAGTGCTAGGCACTTACACGCGTCTCTTTGACTTCGTTGTCCGTCGCCCCGATCTGTCTTTCCTCACGCAACCAAAAGCACAACCGCGTATCCGCCGTTCTTGTTTCTACTTGTTGCTGCCACGAACAAGATCCTCCAATTCTCCTCCCCATAACCGATTCAAGACGCCATTCCGCCGATCTAATCTTAGCGTTGATCTTGTTGCCTACCATCCCGTTGAATTTTAAACCAGCTGCACGCAAGGTAGGTCTTTTGTTTCTAATCCTCGATTTATTTCATCATTAATACATGATAGCCATTTCTCACAGGCGTCGCTGTCCCTGTCGTGCTGTTGCTGGGATTTCGCCTGCCCGGAACGACCTCCACACCGAGAGTCACTCACAACGCGATTCACGATCCAGAAGAAACTCCCATCAGTACCAAGAATCCGTTGCAACCACATATCCCCATCTTCATCGGCGGTGTTCAACCCGCAACCGAAACACTTTGCCGTGTTATCCACAATCCCACGAATCGAGACAACGAGTACTCTCGACGTCGAGCTTCACAGAACGCATCTTGCCGCCTATTTCAAGGTGGAAATCTGGGTCCGGCATTGCGGTTTCTTTCCCGTTCATGATTTTCTTTCCTATTTTTGATATCACGGCGGCGGAGGAAAAGGCCAAGTTGAGTCCTGATCAGAGGACGAAAATGATCGAGCTGTCTGCGAGGGCGCCGGGTAACAACGCCGCGCAGATTGAGGTCTCCTTCGTTGCAGTGTCCCGCACTCGGATTCGGCCGTTCTCATGTCAAGTTCTCATGTCAAGTTACGGAAGAAGTGGAGGCGGCGGTCGAAGCGGTCGAAGTGACGAAGGTAGCAGAGCGGTGGCCACAACGGCCGGAGCGCTTGCGGCGGCCGAAGCGGTGGCTATAAAGGCGGCCGAGATAGTTGTCGGTGCGACGATCCTACTTACACAATTCTTCAACTGCGACTACTCAGAGCTCGTTCGCAAGCCAAACCAAGTCGAGCATTCTAGTTGTCGGCTCTAGGCAACTGCCACAGCAATCTCGGCAACCAAAGCCATATCTGATCCTTTGGCGACTTAGGCATTCGGGCTTGCAACCCCTGGCCCACAGCGCCTGAGTTACTGTCCCTGAGTTGCAGCCCCTGGATTCATCATTTTCACTTCGGTAACTCGCCCACCCACTTGCACCTTTCATCTGAAGTTACCATCATGACTATCCTTCAGGAGGTACCTGGAATCGCCTCACCGTTACGACTCGCACGATTCGCATCAATGGTGTGGATTGTGTCCAGTACGATGATCCTGAAGCGTCGGAACGGCGCCGACTTCGTCCAAATACATCGAGTCCTTCGACGATACCGAGTTCACTATCCGCACCACGATAGACAGCAACTAGGATGGAGATAAGGGTCATGTTCTGGCTGTCATGGTTCTGTCAGGCTTTAGCCTCTCGAGCCTTTTATCCTCTTAGGCCTCATCTTTTTCTTTGCCCCTGATGTGATGAGGACGCAAGAAGAGTAGCTGGATAGGAGAGGCGGCCGCTGGTTGGAATAGCAAGGGTTAGGAGATATGGCCCTCCTCGGCTCCTGTATACACGACTAAGTTCGTAGCAGTTACGTTGGTAGCTTTTTTTTCATTAACGTTCTTCTTCTATATCCACTAAGGAAACATTCACATTAACTCCAAGGGGTATGCATCAAATTTGACGTACTTGTGGTCGAAAATAACATACGACAAGCGGGTTGCGAATAGTTTTAAATCTCAAAAGGGAGTATCGGCAGCAGGGTCAGCTGTTAAATAGCACGCTGCGCATGTTTTTCGCAAAAGATTTCCGAAAATCATCGTCATTTCAATATGCTGTGTAATTACGATAAAAATACAAATTATCGTGAACCTCGTCGTCGCATTTTTTTCGTTAGTAAAACTTCCAAATACGCGCCTATGGATTTCAAATGGCCACGAAGCCGAGAAAAGGGAATTAGTTCTAGCATTGGGGACACAATTCCCATATTTTCGATTTGGATATTTTACTTTGAGCTGTAGCAATAGCAGTCTTCCGGCTCTCGGCCATGGGGCCATAAAGTTTTAATTCGTCAAGAGGTACGGTGGAGATTAAGCTAATATACACTAGGAGGTATGCTCGTACTCGGACACCCCAGGGATTCGCCCCCTTATTGCAAGGCTCCTTTACCAAGAAGCTCATCAATAGCCCTCTCGTCACTCCTCAAGGAGTGAGCAATGGCCGTCTTCGCATTCAGTAACCCATCGCGCTATGATTCTTCTCTCTTACTACCAAATGAAAATTCCTTCTCATCTTCCTTGCTCCGAACTACCTCTAGCATTCCAATAGGAATGACATACAGATCTATGTTCTTTTACTTTGCTTTATCACGCAGACTTACAATCGGCTGAAACGTAACTTTGGTACCGTCCTAAGAACAAAACTTTCGACATAGGGACGATATTCTTAGACGGAAACGTCGCCAAGCTCGGGTACTCCACGAGTGAAAATATCAAGCAGAGCTCAGGCACAAGCAACGTCGCCAATAAAGTAAAAATGCCAGGTGAATTAGTGTAAAAAGAGCTTCACGACAACTTCTCAAATAAGAATCTAGATGTAATAGATCATAGGGGTGGGCCAATAGACGATACGCATATTCAAGGAGCAGAAGCTTTCATGAAAAAGACAAAAGTTCAAAACATACAACACCAGGGATTCGCTGGTCGTCACCGACCCAACTACTAATCCGGCCGTATGTGGCTTATCTATGGGAGAGCGAACGGGATCCCGAGTTTTCCACATCGTATGGTCGTATGTAAAAGATAGAACTCTAATTACTGCTTATATATCCTCTGTGGGAAGCTGTTGGGCTAAGCCGTGTCCTGATAATAGGGTATAGCTCTCAACCTACCATTCTAAGAGCAACCCACGATAGCAATCGGCAAAAATAACAACTGTATTCCGGCACACGCTTTTTACATCGGCGACGGTGTCAGGAACAACTCCATCACCTCTTAGACGAAAAGCTAAAGCAGTTTACGATCATCATTGCCGCCAAAGGCTGGACAATCCCCAAACTTATTGCACAAGCCCCGGTAGGTAGAGCTTCCGGCCCTAGACCTGCCCCTTTTCACTTAGCACAGTCGATTTGCCCGCGCATTCTAACGATACGTTCCCGCAGCGTAAACCTCTCAGATACGCAGCTGCCAAAGCTTTTCTGATCCCTCTTAAGAGTAGAGTCGAACTCTGCATTGTGGTCGAGCTCGAAATCGACGGGGCGTCTTGGGAGTAATGGGAGATGAAACGGGAGCGGTTTCCGTACACGTATGGTACCTTACGAAGATCTCGGCCATACGTTCTAATGGGCAAACTAGTTGCGCGTCTGATGTTTCGCTTCTGCTGCCGAAGATCGGCCTTCGCGATCGTAAACTCGGACGATGACGAGAGCAGTGTTTCGCTGCGCGGACATCTTCCGACGACGAGACGGTGGCTAGGAAGACGATGGTGTGGCTGGTAGTGATTAGCTATACGCACCAAGGCGCGAGACGATACAAGGAGCATTGCCCCTGCTGCATTGCTATTCGCGAACACGTCTGGCGGTACCGAGGAGGACGGAGGCCTATAACTCAGACGAAACAGAGTATTCGGATGGTGTATGGATTGTTCATTGAAATCACGGCGGTTGGGGCGTCCGTCGGCAAAAGTAGGCGAGAATATCAAGAATGTTTGGTACTGTGGCGACGGAAATCCGTGTGCCGGCTACATCCTAGTTGTCCGAAACGCCGCCGCAAGGTTACATCGCCGAAATCCAACCTCAACTCCCCGGCTCGGCCCGTGATGGCACCGCCAAGCTCCGTTTCAAGCTGGTGCCGACAGGTTGTCTTGCGGCCGAACAGATAGTCGGGGTTTGTAGAGTGTGAATAATGAAAGATTCGAAGGATTTGAACTTGGCGCACTTGTACTTGTCCGTGAAGAGTCGAGGAGCGGCGCCCAGTGTCTGACGCTTCTAGGTAGCGACCGCTAGATATTGCAAGTTGTAAATACGATGAAAATAAAGGGGTGTTTGTGTTTGGTGCTCGAATTGCTAACTCTGGCTAAAATGCAAGCTCTCCACATCAAACGAGGATGGGATTCCTACGGTAGCGACGTCAATGTACTCGTAAAAGTGTTTCGCTACGGGCGCGTTCGTCGCGCTGTCGACACATCACGGCACTCCGATGTGTGCTGGCATCCGAGTGGGAGGAGTGGTTCCAAGTTATGGGAGCTCTTAAACGCCATCTTCCATTCCTGCTCGCGCGACCTATATTGCAAGTAACTATCTAGAGTCGCCGCGTGCGTGTGCTCAAGGACGAGGAACTGCTCGACATCGCCGCTCTCTCTGGTCCGACGACAAGGTTCGAATGCGCAAAGGTAAGGGATGTCGGAAGCGACGAAGTGGGCGTGGACGTTGGCGTTGTTTGTAAGGTATGGTGTAGGTTTGCGTCGGTTTTAGTCGATAATTTGACAAGGCGTTCGCGAACGGGAAAGAGATCGAGCTGCTAGAAATTGTTAGCTACAGTTGATAAAACAATACAAAGCGAATTGCCCGGTTTTCTTGCGTGATAAGTTGAAAGACAGATGCAGATATGCCCGAGTAATGCGGACCGAAAGACAAGTCCTAACGTAGTTGAGGTAGTAGGAGTCGATGTTTCGCACCGACTTGCGGTACGGCCCGCTAGGCTATTGTTGCGGCCCCGGTAGCGGGTAGCGCGCAGGTTAGTGGGCAGGTCAGCGGGCAGTCTGGCGGGTAGCGAGGCCAATCCGCCTCAAGTACGCAGGCTCACATCACCAAATATTGCCCGTGTAATGACTCAACCGTATGAAAAAAAGCTCGAGCATTTGAAATACAAATAGCAGCCTTATCTCGAGTAACGTAATGCACTATGGCTTGGAGTAGCATGAGCAATAGCACGACTCCCATTTTACAGAGGATCCAGACGGTGCGGGCCGCCAGTATGTGACACTACAGAGGCGTGGATAAGGACCTAAGTAACGATGCGGCGACAACACAGCACAGGTACTGGATTTGAACTTGTATAAACATAGAATCCCATTCCAGTGCTCTTGCGAATTTATTCGAATTTATTCGAGGAGATATTCAATGATATCATGTTTCTAGATTTGCCTTTTGGATGTAACGAAATAGTTTCATTCCGCGCCGATCGCAGGGCCGCATCTGAGCCTCATACAACCACAACTTATCCCTAATACACAAGCTATTCAATTTTTCCCAATTTTATAAGCCCGATAATTCGTTTCGCCTAGCTGAGAGCTTCCTAAAAGTATAGACTACAACTTGTTACATGCTTTGGTTGTCAAGTTGTTCAAACATATAAAATACCATTTCGGTCAAAAATGCGATGCTACCTGCGATAAGTATTACTAGCCAGCAATCTGAATATCAACGCCAATAACTCTCGAAATATATATCTCACAGTGATGTAACCTGAATCAATCAATTTATATTTGAAAAGTCAATTGAATAATATAAGCATCGAATCGTTATATCAATGGTCTGGCTGGCTATCTGAGTTCATTTTACTATGAATGATTTTGGTGTAACCGGAGATGCGACCGGCGATGCGACCGGCGATGCGACCGGCGATGCCGGCGGAGGCATCGGAGGATGCCCCTTCAGACAACGCAAACTATAATTTTACACCCAGTTATCACACAAGGATGCAACCTGTACCATTCAGTGCGTAATTCAAAGAGCTATCAATCAATTATGCTAATCAAGAGATCAGATTACACCTTGTAAAGTTATTGGGGGAGGTTTGGCTGTTGATCTAGCTGGCTGCGGCTCGAGGTCAAGGAGGGGGAAAAAGGGGTCAAGGTGATCAACTGAATCTGGAATTGAGAGGTCAATTCGTGGAGCGGCCCGGAGCCGGCGGTGCCGACCAAGACTTATCCAAGCGACATGGCGACGAGGTCTGTTGACTGCGGAAATATTTAATCAACCCGCACCAGCGCGCCGAGTCATGCATGCGCAGCCATGCCGCCTTGGCGTCCTTCTCCGAGTGCCCCTAGAACGTGGGCGCCGTGTCTCCCCGCACTTCACGTAGGTGGCGGCGGGACACCCATTGTAATGTTAAATCATCTATTCCTCGGTTTGAAGAACCAGGTTTCCTCGTCGAACTTACCTTGGCTATTGGCGGATACCTTGTAAACGTGCCTACGTGGAGAGAATGGTTGTGGTTAGGGGATAGTAATGCACGAACTAACGAAGCGCTATCAATAGACAGAACGCCAGCGACGAGGGAAGATACATAGATGCAGAAGAAACGGCAAGTCACTCTAGAGGACAACTTCAATATGATGACGGGTGACGAGGTCTCTTTGGTGAAACATAGCTACATGAAAACGGCCGAATCGTGTCTCCCCAGCAAATCAGTCCTTAAGCTATCTCTCAAGTGTCTGAAGAAAAGCAGTCAATGATCCAGACGCAGCGGTACTCCAGCCTCGACGGCTTCGTCAGTGAGGTCGACGATCCGAGTCTGTGCCGAAGTTGAATAGGGCGGAGGCTAAGCACAGTTCAGCACCATGAAAAAAGTCAGGAGAAAGAAATGAGGGCAACTTACCGCTGATGATCCCTCGTATTCCGTGGGATCAATCGGCTCCGTCGGCGAGCGCTGACGACGAGGGCATTTAAGCGGAGACCAAAGTGTTGCCAATCCGGTGTGCCCATCGACTCGTTGCGTAGTTTGAGAAGATGGGTAAGGATGCTGACGGCATTGGGGTTATCGTAGAGGTTGAAAGTTTCAGCTGGGGATCCCATGTTGGAAGATTGAGAGGACGCCATCGCAATCTTAGGGAGACTGGAGAGATGAGGGCGACGCTGAGAAACGAGTTAGCATTTCGAGATACGACGAAATCATAGGAAGACTTACTGCTCCTCCTGCCTCGTTCTTGCCATCTGTCTCTCATATGAGAGATCCAAGTGCAGACGATCCAGCTGTCTGGTTGCCTCGCGTAGCATGCGGCTGGCATACTGGTAGGCTGGTCCCGGAGGAGTGTCGAGCACGACGTGCACCATTGAGCGGACTATGGTAGACTGTAGTCGCTCAATTCCCGCCACTCTGGAGCCGGCAGACACTCCTGGGCGAAGTTGCGGATTCGCGGACATACTGCGGGAAAATGGAGGTGCGTGCCAGGGAAAAGTTGAATGACAAAAGACATTGAAAGCACACGCAAATGCATGAAAAGTGAGGCACCTCATTGATCAGTGAGGTGTTGATTGGTCGTATTGTGACAAAATGCATTGCATTGATGGCGGTGGCGGAGAGGCGAAGATTGATGATGGGAAAGGAAGAGAAGATGAAGAAGAGGGAGGAGATGAAGAAGATGGAGAAGAAGGGAAAAGATTCTGGGGGAGGACTGGCAGAATTTCCCTGGGAATCGAGAGTATGAGTCCGCGACTGCCATACCTACCTACCTGGTACATACCTCCTATCTTTCGTGACTGCCTCATCTTTCGTGATCGTGTCATAACCTGCTCGTCCGCCTGATCTACCACCACCCCACAGCAGCTTGAGGCAGTGTCTACCAGTATCTCAGATGCTGCACCGATCGCGCTAGTGTCCCAACAGTATGCAGGCGGTCACGCACGCAGGTGCGTAGGCAGGTACGCGATGGGAATGCACGCCTTGTACGCATGTGCCGTTGGAAATGGGAAATGCATTCATATTGGCAGTCACGCCAGATTGTAGGCATACGTACCTACGTTGAGCCTCACTCGCTCTTCCTTCACGAAGCATCGTCGTCCGCGAGCTCATCTAACCCGCTGCGCGCCGCCGGTCGCGATAATGACGAAGTACGGATCTTCAATGTAGCTATCTTTCTAGATGTCTCCAGAAACGCGTTATTCTGCTTGTGTTCGCAATATTTCGGCGCCTTCTCCGTAGCAACATGTGTGGTATGTCAATTCTTCTCTTCTTTCGCGAGCCCCTTTTCTCTATCAGTGCGATTCTCACTACACCACGGCCGCAGAAGCGCGGAACCACACGCGGAGCCGACAAGTTCCCCTGTCTTTAGAATCTCCTCAGCGTCGACACATAAATTGACGCGCCTTCTTTCTACAGCACAAACGAAAGACCAGAGCGCTACTCGCGATGAAATTGGCCAGTTCAAGACCAGCCGAATCGAAGCGCAGCACTAAGACCCGTTCCGCCACCGCTAGAATGTTTTGGCCTTCAGTCGATATAGGTTTCCTGTTGACCTTCATGTCTGGCTTGTTGCTAACTGTCTATAGCTGGCCGCCGCGAATATATCTCCCCTTCGACGACCCGCACCCGCATCTATGCACACCGAAATCTTTGGCGAAGAACACGATGTTTCCGTCTTGTAGTCCGTTTGCCCTCCCTTCGCCCTACTCGGGACTTGGTTTACTTGGACTGTTGTGACGCTTGGCTGTTATGCCGGACGTGAGTACCCTACTCGGATTACGTTTCTTCTCATTGCTGACTCCTCCCGGCAATAGATGCGATCTATTGTTACTGAGCCCACCACGCCGTTGCCGACAACTTACCTTCATTGCGACGCCGACCGCTACAACCTACACAGAACTCTCAACCCTACACGCGGCAAGCTCGAGATTCCCACGACATGAACCTCCACACGAAACAAGCTTCCACACGAGACCGGTTTCCACGCGAGACGAACTTCTACACGAAACGGACTTCTACACGAGACGAGTTTCCACACCGCGACAAGTGTAGCCAAGACATGTATCACGCGAACAATGGCGCCATTCGCGTGTCCTGATTCCGAAAATTGTACCGGTACCTCGGCTGTGGAACAATTACCCCTGAATTTGAGGAGCCCCTGAGTTTAAGGCGGTGAAGTGCAAAGATATGTTTCCCCTTTTCACCCGACACGTTTGACTTCCGAAGCTGATTGTTCCTAATCGTCTCCTTCCACGCTGTCTCCAACCCCTAGCCACATAAGCAACCACCCCTTCCTATCTTCACCGCGCCAAGGTTCCACGTTTGCCGGGTCTTCCACCGAATATTTCCTCTTTTCTTCATGTTTTTCTCATTCATTCATTCATCACATCTCTCCGCCCAGATCTCCCCATCCCCTTCACACCAAACATCAACTTACCAACTCCTCCTCGCTCATACATCTACTACATAATTCGAGCCTCGAGAGTTGCCAGCAGCGAATTGTCCCGGGAAGATGGGGTGAACCGCCACGCGCAACGGTTTCCAAAGGTAGGAAGCCGAGCTGGTTCGGGCTAGGCACGACAAGGAAATTTCTCGACCGGCTGATGTAAGTTCTTCGTTCCTTATATTTCACATCACCGCCAATCATGCCCGGGTCTCGCCTATGTTTCTTCCCGCTCCTAAGTTTCTTCCCGGCCCTCGCCCGGAGGCTGCAGTCTTCAGCCTATTGGTGTTCCTGCCACTCCACAGCAGCCAACAGCCAGAACATCGCATTCTTCCGACTCTTCTCGGCGCTGCGCCCCGGCATGAAGGTAGCGCGGCATTGAACCCCCGCCCCTTTCCTAGGTGTCCACGGCTGATCAGGCTTAGGCCCTTTTGACTCCTTCGTAGCCTCTAACCTCCCTCTGCGACCGCCGGAGCTAGTGATATAGGGATTGAACACTTACGATGGACTCCTTTGTCTAGCATCCTGTATATAGATGACCTGGTAGCTGTTGGGCTTGTAGCTCTTCGTGCAACAACATAGTTGTTACCCTTATCACTTGGTTGGCCTTGTGACAGTCGCATTTCAGCTTCTCCTTGAGTCCCTGAGCACGCAAAACATGATTCCCAAGACCACAATAAATAATACCAGCACAATATGGACTACACGAGAAGCAGCGCAACGCCTTCGGCATCTCATCATCAGGGGATCTGTCGCAACGAGGAGTCTAAGGGGGAGGCAGTTTACTCTTGCACCTGCCACATCTTACTGCTAGATTACCTTACTGCTAGATTACTTTACTGATGCCGAATTACCTTCGGGTATGCGGCAAAGGTTGCATCTCGTAGTATTAGTTAGATTTCGTAGTGTTACCTAAGAGTTTGCATCGAAATCTGATCTAGATGCGTTGCAGCCCCCTGTTATATCACTACATGCTTGACGCATGCCGATTAGGCGTGTGCGTAGGCCGTAGGTGCCATAGGGGCCGTAGATACGGTAGGTGCAGAAAAAGATTTGCTCACTTACCGATCGCGTTGGCATCGTAGGAACTTCCTGCATGCATGATATTACGTGGGTAGAACTCGATCCAGCAGGTACGCAGAATGCAGAATCGACTAGAAGAGCCCATTATGACGCGATGTATGCCATCTGGAGCAGTTACGTGTAAGAATAAAGTTTTTTCGCTGCTGGAGCAGATGCTCCGAATGCAGAGATCGAGCCATTCGACCGTAGGTACCTGCCTTTACGCGACTGCCTCAGCAACACACGACTACTACTCGGGCAACTACGTCCTCCTGTCCTCCACCTCACCACGTCTATTTATCTGAGCTCCCATCCATTCTCTTTTTCTCTTCCTTTCTCTCTCTCTCCTCATCATCCTTCACATCCTTTCGGGTCGACATCAGTCGACACGGCCATATTCATTTTCTTTCCCTACGCGTTGTACTCTTTCGTGTCTGATTTGTTCAATTTGTTGAAGTACACTTTCGAACATCTCTTGTGTGCGGACACCCGTCCGCGCACCTTTATCTTTTCTTGCAGTCTTCATTTTCCCCTGTAGACCTCGACAATGGGTAAGAAGCGCAAGGCAAACGTTCCTCTTGAGGAGATCCAGGCCACCATTGCCCAATTGTAGAACTACATTTCGACGTGCGAGGAGAACCTGGCTTCTGATAAGCTCAGCAATGACGCTCGTCGAATCTTGGATCAACACCTGGAGAGCCTGCGTGACCAACTGAGCACGAATGAGGCAAGGTATCTCGTAGCCCAGCACAAGTCGACGTTGGCTAAGATCGAGGAAGTAAGTTTCTTATTCGTTTTATTCTGTCTCTTGTTTATTGCTGATTATACCCAGGATCAACGTGAGAGAGCACATCAGCAGGAGCAAGCTCGCCGAGCCACGGCGGCTACTGCGTCTGCTGCTCTTGCTGCCGCTTCTGGGCAGCCAGCTCTCGTAAGTATTTTCTCCCCATCTGTCTCTCATTCTATGCTAATCGTACCTAGCCACCTCCGCCTCCTGGTCCGGTCCTCCAGCAGTCGGTTCCTGTCTTCCAGCAGTCAATGCCTGTCTTGAAGCAACCAGCTCTTGGTCTGCCGGTAAGTATTTTCTTCCCATCTGTTCCCAACTCTATGCTAATCGTGTTCAGCCCCGTCCGCTGCCTGGTTCTATCACTGAGCGGTTAGCGTCGATCCCACCAGTAAGTGTTTCCTGCCCATTTATTTCCCGGTCGTTGCTAATCTTACTTAGCGGACCCTACCAGGCACGGGATTTGACCACATGCCCGACATCCCGCTTCCACCGCAAAGGGAGTTCCTTCCGGAGCGTCGTGTAAGTTATTCTGCTCCCGTCCACTTCCCATTCGCCGCTAACTATTTCCAGCGTGCTGCGGCACAGAACCGACTGCCTATCTCTTCCTCAGATTCCGACGACGACGATCACCCACCGGGTGGGGCCACTCCGGCTCCGTCCCCCTATACCATCCGAGCGACCGTGCCTCCTAAGAACAGAAGAAATTCGTGTAACTTTTAAAAGGTTTGGGAGGTAGGAAAGATTGATACTGTTGAGTCAGCTGGCGACGGGAAGTTGTTTGCAATGTGATACCTCACCGTATCTAGCTCTAAATAATCAATTAAGCTTTCTGTCTACCTAGTAATCTCGTCGGGCGCTTGAAAAATAGACGATGTTTGACCTTGCAGTAACTATCTCAACACCCCCTGATAGCTTGTGAGGCCGCAAGGTATGCGACGCGTCTTACGTAACTCAGGGGTGCCTAAGTTGGCTTCAGGGGTTGAGATCTGCAGGGGCTATCTCGTTTTAGCGCATATGTATGTAACTAGGCGGGCGACATTGCGCGACGCGACGCGACCTCACGACAAACTCTGCAACCCGTATCTGGTAATGCATTTGGTGTTGTGATCAAATCGGCCTATATTTTCGCCCATACTTTAATTTCTTACATCCTACATCTCTTTGGACCTGATTCCGTGAACGGACTCCTCGTGCGTCGCCCAATTGAACCCAGACACCTACAGCAATCTCCGATCGCAATGGCATTCGGGATCGGCTCGGAAAGTTTCAGCAAGCCGCAAACAGGCACTCCGCGACGACGAGAAGAGCAGGAACCCGGCGCACAGCCTCTAACGCGACTCTGCAATTCCAATTGGCCTCGAAGAAAGAAACGCCCAAATTGAGCAGAACTGCGAAGAAATTGGACGTTAGTATCATCAAGACATCCGAAAAATCTGTAGCAGAATTCATGACTAGACGAGTACGTTAACGCACGACCAGCAAGAAACCAGCAGCAACCGAGCCCATGCCTAGAGCATCGACGAGCAAGCCGATCCACGTAAGAGCAGCTAGAAGCCCTCGAAAAACGTCGAAGATCAGACGACCGAGCTTTCCACGGGCACGCAGAACATCCACGAACTAGAATAACCTCCAGAGCAAGTAGGAAATTCGAGATCGAGAAAAAGGAAGAAGAGCTCCAAGACGTCGGGATTCTCCGAATACGAAGTCGGCCGATGTTCCAATGATTCGGAGCGAACCAATCGTTGCGTCGTGGGCATGCAAGAACAAGAGCTGGGGCTGGTTTGATTTTACATGAGGTAATCAGGCGAGGCGGAAGACGACGCCTAGAGCCGGCTGTCTGTCGCGGGAGCGGATTGTAGTGCCGCGCACACGGTCGAAGAACGCGCCTGGACGTTTGCCAAGACCAGTAAGCCCGATAGCGAGCGCACGTTCGAATGTCCGCCTCCCGCACGTCAACATCGCACTCATCATCCTCCTGCGCGGTAGTATGGTCGGCAGGGCCTGGAAGAACGAGACCGGCGAAGCACTACGCGCTCTTGGTATGCAGCTTGAGCAGGTTGAGGAAGTCTCGGTCCCTGTCGCCCCGGAGCTGCCGCGTCTGTTGCTTGATGAAGCCCCTATTCACAGAGGAAGCCCCTATTCACAGAGGAAGCCCCTATTCACAGAGGAAGCCCCTATTCCTGGAGGTAGAAGTAGCAGCCCCGACGGTGAATATATCCCTACTTGTCCACCTCGTCGGCTTTCGGCTCGCAGCTAGCTTTCCTTTTCCAGCGGTCCCGGCTGTAGCTAACGCGCGTATAGGATATCGTCGACTGGTCGGAAGATCATGTCGTCGATAGGGGCTCCCCCTTACGAACCCGAGCCGGCTTATCGGCGACCACCGCGGCCAATAGTTGCGAACACTCATCCGCACAAGGCAAGACTCGTATCCTGGCTTGCCGCAGCTTAGTAGCTCAAGTGTCCCGGCGGTTTTGGCTTCGATTTTGATGCAATGCTATTAGGAGCAGGGCGTCGGTCTCCTTTGCCTACCGGATAGCAGCGACCACGCGTGGACGGCAGGTCTGAGCACCAATACTATCCGAGCCATTCAGATCGCTCGGTTGGAGTACGATGCGGATTTACGTTAAAGGCTAGTGGCCGTGGATGGCAAAGGTGAGGACATTCTCATCCCTTCTAGAACCGGTCAAGACCTAGACTGGGTGTACAACATTCTCCCGTAGGAAG
Source organism: Hypoxylon perforatum (assembly GCA_028571165.1). NCBI lineage: Eukaryota > Fungi > Ascomycota > Sordariomycetes > Xylariales > Hypoxylaceae > Hypoxylon > Hypoxylon perforatum. Next base: position 29,379 of record JAOXNQ010000665.1, read on the forward strand.
TAAAAGGCCGAATGGGGGTCGGGAGATAATTCAAGGAGGGTGTTTTACGCCGGGATTGTACTTGCTAAGGCTACCTAAGGTAAGTAACTAGATTGATAGCTTCACGATTCGAACTCGGTTTATGCATTTGCATGCACGCAAAGAAGAAATACTAGGCAGGCCGCCAGCCATTTTTTAGTTGCTAGAAGTAGACGTGACATGCTTGGTAAGTGAATTGTTTTTATTCAAGCGCCTCCCGACCTGCCCGCGTTTCTGGTTTTGGAGGTCAAAACACGTAGCAATTCGAAGTCTTCCCCATCTTTCCTTAAACACCTTCAACACCACCCAACATCGACGCCGTCCAACAACACAAACAATCCAAATTCAAATAAAACTTTTCGCGCTTTTCAAGATGGCAATGACGACGATGATGCGAGGGGAGATGACGGAGGAGGAGAAGAGACGCCGCGAGGAGATGATCGCAGATGCGGATGCGCACACTCCGGGCTTGCGCGGCGTCATTGAGGAACGTCTCGGCCGCATCGAGGAGAACGTTGTCGCCTGCCTTCTGGCTGAGAAGCGCCACCCTTACGTCTCCGCCAGCCACTTCTACTGGATGGTGGATTACTTCGCCTGGAAGGTTACTTGTAAGATCACTTGTAAGTCTCAAATCTTGAACGTAGGTACGTTTCTTATGATTTGCTAACGACCATCTTCACAGACGGCGGGGAGGGGAAGAAGTTCAAGTGGCCGCAGCCCAAGCTATACGATGCACCGTATAGCGCCGTGTACGCGAAGGCGTTCTTCGTTGCGTGGGAGAAGAAGAGGGCGGAGATGAAGGAGAAGGAGGAGCGAGGAGGGGAGAAGGAGAAGGAAAAGGAGGAAGAGAAGGAGGGCCAGAAGGACAAGGGGAAGGAAATTGCCCAGCCAGAGGAACAGGACGAGAAGGCCAAGGAGACGGCCAAGGCTGAGAGTGTACAAGATCCCACTGGCGGCGCGGCGGAGGGTGGTGACCCCGGAGTTAAGATGGGGTTGTACAACAAGACGGACCCCAAGCCCATGTACCACTCTCCCCTAGCCGAGAGGGAGAAGCTGCACAAGCTGCTGATAGGGGACCGGAAGTATCTGGAGGGCTGTGGCCCGTTCGAGGTCCCGTGCGTCCAGCCCATCCCCATGGACTACAGCATAGAACAGGTCAACATCGCGGCCGACGGCATCAACGCCAAGGCCAACGGCATCATAGGCGGGGCCGAAGGCGAGCTGCTGTTGTTTATAAAGGCCCGTAGAGGGCCCGATGGAAACTGGGCGCTCACCGTGTTCCTCGAGTGGCCATCCTACACCAAAGTTGGCAGCCTGGGCTGGCAGCTCCAGCTCTACTTGGCCTGGATGGGACTGCTGGATTGGCACTACCAGCAGCTGCGCGGCTTCAAAGTGGACGTGGCGACGCACTTGGACAAGTACTACCAGACGCAGCTGCGTCAGCATAGGGGCCTCTATCTGCGCATCGAGGCCAAGACCTACACCCTGGAGCAGCAGAAGAAAGCCGAACGCGAGCGGGAGAAGGCAGAGGCCGAGTCCATACAAGCGGCGGAGATGCTGTTTGCCCGCCAGCAAGAGTACGGGCTAGATTTCGGGAAGATGGTGGCACGAAGGAGGGTTATGGGGAAAGAGAGCTTCGCCGACAAGATGGCTGAGATGCAGACCATCGTGAAGGAGATGGCTCCGCTGTATCCCGTGGCGACGGACGAGAAGACGCGTCGTTGGATGTTAAAAGCGACAGCTATGGAAGTTTTCAACTGCGAGGTCTTGAAGATCCTGATCGCGCCAGGTCGCAAGCCAAAATCGAAGTCGGCCGAGATCCAGAAGATGTTGACGGACGTTCAAGGCCCGTGGGAGATATTGCTATCGCGTCAGGATCGCTACCAGACGATCAAGGACGTCGTGGACACGCACAGCCATGGATGGGGAAAGCAGATGGCTGAAACAATGCAGAAGAAGATGAAGCAATGGGCTGCTGTAGTAGCAATACAGGATCCGGAGGCCGACGACGTCGAGATGAATGATGTCGAGGACGGTTACGACGAAGGAGACGAAGATGGGCACGAGGGAAGCCGCACGGAGAGCGTGGACGATATGAGCCTCTAGCAATCGTGTCGTTCTAAGAGAATGACACATTTTGAGGAGTCTGGGTGCTTGGGTGGTGGTGTTGGCTGGGTGACGAGGACTTCGAGGATTGGGGGCTCAGTCCCTTAGCGACCCTTTAATAGTTAGATCCTCGTAATGGCAGTTTCATGCGTTGTTTTCTTGTGATTCTCACTATATGTCTATATAGATTACTTGCTTACTCTAAAATTCGTATTCGTTTACTATTGCTGGGATTTCGCCCACCCAGAAGGACGTCCATACCAAGAATTGCTCAAAAACGCGATCCACGATCGTCAGGAGAAGCTCGATACGTAGAAGGATCCGTCACAACCACATATCCCCATCTTCATCGGCGGTGTCAAACCCGCAACCGAAACACTTTCCCGTTCTATAGGTCCAAGGTTTCGACTTGCAACCCCAAACTCTGGCCCGTCAATCACGAAAAGCGATTATTCTCAACTTCGAGCGTCACAGAACGCACTCTATCGCCCATTTTGAGGTGGATATACGGGTCCGATATTATCGTTTCTTTCCTGTTCGTGATACCATGCCGCCGCAGGCCATCGTTGTGGACGAGGTAAGTCTGTGTTTTTCCAATTTCCGTGCTACGAATCGCTAATGATTGGGTACGTAGTCTTCCCTATCCCGCTAAGCCTTCGCCACCTGCATATTACAAACACCGCGGCGGCCTTGGCGACTCTTGAAAGTATCTGGGTTCAGGGCTGCTCCAAGACTCATGGCAGTTCCTGCCCGCGTCTTAGTGCCGCCACGAGTAACCCACAAGGAGAAAATCGACACAATGACAGGGTTGCTCCAACACTCATCGCAGTTCTTGCTCGAGTTTTAATTCCACCGCGCGTAACTTACAAGGGGACATCCGCCTCCATGAAGAATGCATCGTGGAACATGAGAAACAACCAGTTCCGAAAGGGGTGGCTACGACACGACTCAATGCCGGTCTCGGACACCATACCAGTCACAGACACGATGCCAAACATGACTAAAACGGTGGAGGCAGCCGCAGGGTTGAGTATGGGACCTCCACGAGTGCCTGGCCGTGACGAACGGCCCACTCGCTCAGTCCGCCAGCACCAGCAAGTGGTACTCGGCTGTAAGTTTCATCTCCTAACCCTTAGAACTCAACCCCTGACTAATGCATCATCCTCACTCCAGACCGAGACGCGCCGGGTCGCCAACAAAGACCAACCGGGCCCCAATCTAGGCTCTCCCAATGGCGCCCAATACGAGCAACTCCTGGCCCGTCGGTACGATATTGCCGACCAGGAAGCCGTCAACAAGGCCACGTACGACTAAATCGAGGAGAAACGATACAAGCTCGCATTTCTCGAGGACCAGCAATGGCGAGCCAACCAAATCCCCTGCATCACACACCCCAGCGCTTCCAAAGACACCTGAAGTCCCCAGCAGACACCTACACCAAACCGAACCGTCTCAGGTGATAAAGGTGATAAACATCTGGTAGGACGGTTGCTAGGTATCAAACCACCGCTCACTTATCAGGAGCACAAGGTCAGATTCAGCCTCAAATTTTCCTTCGCTACTACTTATACAACCAAGAAACACGCGGCAACTCATACACAACCCTAACCTACACTTACCTAAGCATGCAACATCTTCGCAAGGGCAAACAGAGAAACAAGGACTAATTCAGTAGAATAGGCAGTATATCCAAAGCTCCAAAGGCTCTCAACAATTTGCGTACTCCAAACACCGCGAAGAAGAGACGCACCGAAAGAAATGAACAGGGTCACCTTGATCTTTCTGCAATACCGACCAGTTTCATCCTCACGAAGGATAAGAATACTCTCTCCAATGACATCCCGATCACGCGCTAAAATGACGAGAACCTGGAGCCATCGCGGCGAGAATACGAGGAATACGACAATTCCTAACCTGCCGCTTCGTGCCTCAGTGTTGGAACTGGGTCAAGGGACTACTGGAGACGTAGTATGGATGTGTATATATAGCAGGGCTTCCCCCTTCACTTGCAGTAACTAGTTACCTAGCCAATACACCTCATCTTAGCTCATATACCGTCTCTTTTAGCAAGTCGCATTCGCCGTCAACTGCAACATCGGCGACGAAATCACAGCACTATGTCCATAATCTTTCCTAGTTACGCTAGTAACATCGTCGCCGCTGCCGCCAGCAGCTCCAACGTGAAAACATCGAAGCGTTATTTCGCGAGTTTACATTCGTTAGATACCCCTCTCATCGCCATGTCTCCGAGACGTATCTAAGAAACACACAAGAGAAGTTCGCATGTCAAGTAGCTTATACTTGCCACCGAACGGAATGAAACCAGTTGTCCCGGGTAAGTAATAACCTCCTCCATCAACGCTGCCAAGCTGACAAAGCGGTGAATAGCAAGCCACACGCCGTCAAACATGTCGAAAAATCTCCCGTTCCATACGTCGTCGAGCACCCGCCGCACCCGCCGAACTCCCCGAAGTCCCACATTAAACGCTGCCCCCATTGCACGCCGTCCCAGGTTGTACGCCGTCGCACACGCCGCCGCCCAAAGCTCCGCATACATTTTCGGGACAAGCCGTATCAGCACTAAATAACTATCGAGAAACAGATGACTTTACACATTCATGCCTACGGGAGAATAAAAGACTATGTATACAAAGGAGCCACGTCGCCGCCGAAATAACTTGAGCGTACAATAACACAGAATAACATTTCTACCTTGATTTAACACCTACTTGGAACTCTTGTGTTTTGTGTGATTGTCGTAGCCAAGTACTCTTGTATAGCGTCCGTGGGCATTTATCTTCTCAGTCGGTAAGGGGCAGGATATCACGATTCTTCAGAATGATCCGACTTCTCGTGTGCGAGACTGTCCGAGCCGCAACTCCAGCACATATAAACTTCAAGTGATCGGCGTGACTTAACAGCCTTGCTAACCAAAATGCGGTTCCAAACCTCCTGTGGCGCTTTTATATGGCGTAGGCTCCTGGATTCGCCCATCTATTCCCCTCGAATTAATTTCTATGCCCAGCCCGCCATGCAGACGAGTATTCAAGAATCTCCCGCGCCGACAAGGTCTTGGAGCTGTTTGCCGCCAAATTCAATTCCTTTCTAGCCTAATTCGAGTCCCTCCCCTGTCTGTGTTCAATTTTGTCTGCCGACGGAAGAGTTCTCGTAGGAAAAATAACCGCTACACGTCCCAACCCCTGAGCGAGACCCCTTTTCCATACACACCCGCCATTTTCGTAAAACAATATTTAATTAAATAAAAAGCTACGTACACACCTTCTCGTACTCCGTTGAGCCTTAGTTAGACTCCATGTCGAGAGAGTTTCAACTGGATGTTTGGATATCAATACCTCAACTTTATATATAAATTACAGCCAAACCTGCCACGGCACTTTATCCACAGATATTACCTTTTCGATAAAATTAATCACTAATTGTAAGAGTGGCAGCAAGGCAATACCGTCTTTCTAATATTTCCAATAAAATGAAGGGTATTTTCACACGGCTTTTACCAGTTTTCTTCAGCGCGCGAAAAAGGGGCTTCACGGTTAAAACTCAAAGAATTTCCAAAGCCCTCGTCCAACTTACGGGCTATTAATCAAGCCTTGAAACTCCGAGTTTAATATTTAGTCACATTGTCTACATGACATTAAGAAATGCAATCACTTCCATACACTTGGCTATGATATGTATATATTCAGTAACTCAAACGCCGACGCATATCTAGATACAAGCATACCGCTCCTTTTAAATCTGGAAAGCTGGCATGTCCTACAGTCAGGCATACAAGTCAACTTGGCCAGCTGTTTGTTTTTCCCATTTTATTGAATTAGGTGGTGGTGCCTAGAATCTCCCTATTTATATAAACAGGGGGTGTTAGGGGGGCCGTGTACTAGTGGCTTGTCTTACTCATCAAGCTAAAAATGCATTAAAAAGGTAGCAGTATTTTCTCAACTCAGGGGCTCCAAAGTCGCTACATCTCAAGCGATCACTGATCATGACAAGCATCTCCTCGGCCGGGTGTATCTGTGGTGGCTGCGGACTAGGCATAGACGAGGTTATAGCAGGGGCGGACCTAAGGGATACGCAAGAAACGAACTAGGAGGGAAATGAATACCTACGCCCAAGACGGATATACGACGTTTGATCGCAGGACCGTTGTTTGCACCAAATGGAAGCCATGGGCAATCCTAAGGAGATCGAATCGCGATGAGGCGGCGATGAGGCGGCGATGAGGCGACGTCAATCAAATTTTGGACTACTCTTAGATAATAACAGGGGCTACGGTACGTCTTAGACGAAACTACGAAACACCTAACCCCTGAAGAAACCGAGCGCGAGAGACAAGCACGGGACTGGAAGCAGTACAGAAAGAAAAAAGCCCCTATCTAACAGCTACAGTCTCTTCTTTAAAAAAAAAAACACCAATCCCATAAAAACAGTCAGTCTTATAAAGGCCGCCAGATCACTAGGCGGACTGAATACCCTTAGGCCTTCTTTGTTTCTGAGGCCGATGATATTGTTAATCCCCTCGTAAGAGCAGCTACTGATTGCGCGCTACCTTTTATTTTCGTTTCCTTACTAGTAATTGCCCTGCGCCTGGATCAGGGTTCAGGGGAGGGCTTCCCACTCCAACGGAGCTATCTACACTTGAGGGCACCTGTTACATATCATCTTATTTTCGTCTTTCTCCGGGGTCGAATGACGCCATACTGTGTGGCCTCGCCCACAATCAATGCAAACTCTATCCTTGGCTGCGACAACAAATCTTGGATCCTTAAGCTGTTGTCCTTTGTCCTCCATCTCTTTCTGCCTTTTCTGACGATCTTGTAGATTAGTAAAATTTCCTGGGATCAAATTTTCCCAACCAGGTTTCAACTGGAATTTGGGCAATTCGTCATTGGAGACAATGGCAAAGCCCTTGTCGACGAATATATCCTCGAACTCGTCCAGCAAATTACTTAACCGTCGAAATGTCATAGGTCGTTCGGGATCGACAAAGATGGAAGCGCCTGACTTGTGTTTGGCGGTATTTAACAAGTCCTTGCCAAAATCTGTGGATGATCCAAGGATGCGATTCAATTCCTTTGAATCGTTCTCCTTCCGTGATAGCTTGCGAAGCGCCAACTTAGCTGATTTGCCATCATCGACATGATAGCCTTTGCATCCAGATTCCATTGGCATGAGGTGGCCAAGCAGGGCATTGTGACGCAGGCGAACAGGCTTGCCATGTCAGGTTTTAGGTGGTGGCGTTGGTTGTGTACAGATCTGTTATTGACAGTTGAGGAAGCTAACACGACGCCACAAAGGCGTCAATAAACTCGTCGAAGGTCAACGGCAGTTAACTCGTCCTTAAAAGCCAATCTAAAGTAGAGGTCGTTTCTCCGACAGAGAGCGGCCTCCAGTGCCGTCTTGCAAAACGCCAAACGGGCCCGAGCTCGGTGGTACTCGGAATGATCGTCGAGCAGTTAGACGAATTTCCACCAGCTTCTTTCAGGACTAGTTGCAAAAGTTGCATGCCTTCCATCAAATCCTAGAAACGGTGTGGTAACGAAGTAAGTTGATATTTCATCATGCGACTAGGTGGTAGCGTCGGCTGTTAAAGCAGGCAAATTTTGGCCGGTTTTGCGGGCGCCGCCGGGTCCAGTTCGCCATGTGGTGACATACGATAAGGTATTTCTCCATAATTGAAACCGAGAACACTTAGTCAACCGCTCCATTTCTATTGCATGTAAAATGATCGAGATCAGAGGTAAAGAACTGGCCGGTGACCCATTTGTAAGTGGAAACATTATTGTCTTCATCTTCCGTCTTCCGTTTCCGCCTTCCGAGTCCCGCCTTCCGATCTGGCAATGGAGAAATGGATCCCTCTGCTGACCTGGGCTTTTAAAGGCTTCGTGATCCTGTTCTAATGTTAATTCCAAAGTAATTACTCTTTTCATTTACATATAACACTTGTACGTTTAGACATACCTGCTCAAAACTTGGAGTCACGATGCCAGGCCGAACTCAGTTGTTGTCGGAAACCGAAAGACCTCGGAATGGCAACTGTTTTCTCAAAGGTCATGATATATCAAAGAACGGCTTCCTCCCAGATGATGAGCCCCTTAAGCGTCTTCCTAGTCCGTATTATGCTCCGTGGGAGTTCATATTGGACGATCTTCCCTCACTAATCAAGAAGAAGACGATCCGAAGAGTTGTAGATCTGACACCGATCCTTTCTACAGGGAAATTGTACACTGAAAGAGAATGGCGGCGGGCCTACGTCGTTCTATCATTCCTAGCTCATGCCTACATCTGGGGCGGCGAGAGAGCGTCGGAGGTGCGTACCGTATCGACCCCTGATAAATTCCCCAGCTAACAACCAGCCAGGTACTTCCTCCGCAGATATCAGTGCCATATCTGCAAGTATCAGAGCACTTTGACCTTCCACCAGTCGCCACTTATGCCGCGCTTAACTTATGGAATTTCGCCTGCAACGGATCCGACCCGCGAGACCTCGATAGCGTGCATGCCTTACACACTTTCAGCGGAACCGAAGACGAGTCATGGTTCTTCTCGGTGTCGGTAGCGATGGAAGCAGAAGGCGCATACATAATCCCCATCATGGTTCGGGCACTTGAGGCTGTCGAACGTCGTGATTACTCGACTATAACAAAGAGCTTGGACGAAATGGCGATCTGCATAGGACGACTTGGGAAGCTGCTCGGCCGAATGGATGAGAAATGCGACCCCATGGTATTTTACCACCAGATCCGTCCGTTTCTAGCCGGGAGCAAGAACATGGGCGCAGCTGGTCTTCCGAACGGAGTTCTGTACGAAAACGAACATGGTGTACGCGACTGGAAGCAGTTGAGAGGTGGAAGCAACGGCCAAAGCTCCCTTATTCAATTCTTCGACATCGTTCTTGGGGTCGAACATAAATCTTCCGGTTGCATCGCGCCCATAACTTCGGCATGCGGCTCGGACACGGACAAGCCGACAAGTTTCCACGAGGAGGTCCGGTCATATATGCCTGCGCCCCACAGGGAGTTCTTGAAACATATTTCGCAGATGAGCAGTCTCAAAGAACTAGCCAGCGAACACGCCACGTCGGAAGAACATATCCAGCTAAAGCGGTCTTTTCAAGCTGCTACTAAAGCACTCGGCGACTTCCGGAATAGACATATGCAGATCGTAACGAGATACATCGTTGTGCCATCGAGAAAGCAGATCCGCCTTCCGACGGTCAATCTTGCAACAGCATCATCGCCATCTGAGCATGGAAAAGTCGGGGAGTTGACTGGAACTGGAGGAACAGCGCTTATACCCTTTTTAAAGCAGACGCGCGACGAGACGTACGTAACGGGACTGGTAGTTTAGGACTCTGTATACCCATAAGTAGAAGTAGAATGATGCGCTTAACGTACTATATACTCGGTAGATTTCGATGTCTCCTCTTGGCGCAATAGGCTACTTCAACGGAAATAATTGTGTGAAAGAGCTCGGAAGCAGCAACGGAACTTCGGAACGGGAAATCAGCCAACCTTATTTCCACCTTTCTTCTAGCGCTTCCGAGATTCCGATATGGGTCCGTCCACCTTTAGAAAAGTGCTGCCAATTCTTGAGGAGCTCGGCAAGATTTCAAATCAAAGAGGACTAAGACTAGAATCGTCAGATCCGTGGAAACTCTACGAGAGACTCTTCCGATGCCGTCTCCGATGATCCGTACGCGGGTTGCTAACGCCTGCGACATATGCAAACAGCGTAAAGGTATCTAAAATGGACCCAATTCCGCTCCTAGGTGTTAATCTCTACAAGTAATTAATCAGCTAACTGCGTGCGCAGTCAAATGCGACGGGAACTCGCCATGTAGCTATTGTAAAAGCCGGGGCAGCTTGAATTGCCGCTTCTCTCCCGCAGCCCGTCGTCGGGCCCGACAGCATTTGCCATCCCCTGCTACGGCGCAATCATCCGTTCCGTCATCTGCCGGACCGGAAACGTCCCCTGAAGTTGCCGCTAGCTCACCGCCCCCAGTCGAACACCCTCGCACATCGGATAACTTCACCCACGGCAGTGATGTTTCTGCAGAAGAAGCGGACGTACCTCGGGAAGCCCGTTTGTTATGCGATGCGCGGGGTAAATCAAGTGCGGAGGGATCTCACCGTTCACCGCTCACCGTTCACTTTTTCTGACCCCTTTCTTTCATAGTTTTCATCGGCGACTGTGCACCACTCTCCCTTTTCCAGACGGTGCGCCAAATCGTAACAACTCGAGTAGATCCGAATGCCTTCACACCACAGAATAGTCGGGTTTCCATGTTAGAGAATTCAACGTCTAGTCCGTTGATTCCTGATATGAGCAAGGCGCCGTTTGTAGATCCCGCCAGCGTTGAACAGCTTGTGGCCAGCTTTATTTCAGTGGTAATAGAACTTCAGTCAATATCATCTTCGCGTTAATGTGCCTTATTTTTCTAATCGCTGCCGCAGACGTCCGGGCTAGTCGATCTTTTCGGTAGTGTTCGCCTCTCGGACGACATATCCGCCTGGGTTACCAATAAAGATCCGCCCCAGGATGCGACCTCCGCCGTCAATTATTTAGTTATTGCTATTGGATCTCAGTCCACAGATGAGAAGTCCGCCACTGAATATTTTCAGTATGGAAAGACCCTGGCGTTGTCTTCTCTTGGAGGAGACTTGGGGGTCGAAACCGTCCAAGTTTTCGCTCTCGTAACATTGTATATGCTCCGAGCTTGCCAAATCAACGGATCGTTTCTCTTTTTTGGTACGTTTTATGAAAGGATGCGGGTTGCTTTTATGACTGATTATCAAAGGGATTGCCGCGCGGGCTGCGTATTCCATTGGTTTGCATCGGACAGAGGTCAACTCTCGATTTGGCGCCCAAGTACATGCCCAAAGGTATTATTCTCATCGTAACTGAAAGCGCCTGGAGCTAAAAGGTAATAGGGATCGTCTTTGGAAGAGCTTGCGAGTCATCGATCTATTTCTGAGCATATCGATGGGCAGGCCACCCTCAATTGATGGTATAGACTGCACAGTTCCATGCCAAGCCTCGGACGCCAACGGACAAGAGAAATTTGACCTCTTGAATGCGTCGGTACAGATACTGACCATTACGGAGGAGATCGTGCTTCAGGTATACTCGAGAAGAAAGATCTCACTTCCGCTTACCGAAGGGATCTCGCGCCAGCTTCGAGACTGGTCCAGCAGGTGGCTCTCTCGCCTAAAACGAATCGTTGCGGAACCAAATCAAGAAAGCGGAGCCGAAGTCATCGGGGCATGCCATGCCATGTCTTCTTACTATTATGCCGTTATGTTGGTAGCGAGGCCTTTCCTCATGTACGAGTTATGCAGACGATTACTGGATAATGCCACGATGGTCGATACTCCCAGCGGCGGGAGAGCGAGGCTCGCGAACGCATGTATTGATGCAGCTTGCCTCATGGCAGAATCGGTATTGGACTTGGTGAACCGACGACTTCTGGATAGGCGCATGCCGCTGATAGTGTAAGTCGATTACACTGAAGTATTTAATTTCATGCTGACTGCCTACGAAGTTCGTGGCTATTCGCTTCATCCTTAGTACTCGGGGTCGGCATTCTCGGGGACTTTGGGCGCAGCATACTAGAGAAGTATGCGCGCATGTCCATCACCGCCCTGGAATATTTTGCGAGAGATGATACACATGCCGTACAGTACTCACTTATCGCTAAGTCGTTACTCTCGAGCGCGTTGAAATACCTCCAGAAAAGAGACATTGACGAACGTCTCCGAATCGCCGAGAGTTCCTCCCAGCTATTTGGGCTTATACCTCCTGAGGAACGTCCGCCCGGAGAAGACTTAACGCCTCCCGACCCTAATGAATCGAGGACGATTACCTCGGACTTTTTGGGAACCGACCCGCCGCAGAGCTCATTGAATCACGAATTGCTCGCGTCCCCCTTTCACGATATCGATCCTGCTCTCTTATCATTAGGCTGTTCGCTTGATTCCGCTTCAGGCGCTTCCTTTCCGGACAGACACCAGCGGGATCAGACCGATCACGTTTTCGGGGCGCTGAACCTTTTCCCCCTACTGGATGGGAACGGCCACATTGATCTTGCGCATTACCTCTAACCTGTTTTGGTATCCCATCGTTTAAGACACATCGTCGTTATCCGTTCCAGGGAATAGAGAAATGGGGGCCAAAAATAAAGTCCACGAGCAGTTTAGATCAAGCACGATCTAATGCGAAGAGGCCCGTCAACCCGTCATGGTTTACTACTACTTACGTGCAGCATCTTTCGATTCGAACCCCTGAATGCCCCTCAAGAACGCATCAAACAACTAAGACACGGCAATTTCCAGTGGACCATTATAAATGGATCATGTCGGATCACATCCCTTTACTACCACTGCTTTTCATCACTGCCGTTCTTCGTTCTCCGTATCAAGAAAGTCCTACATCCCTTCGCGCGTAGCATGTGAACCACTTTTCTAGTCGAATAGAGGCTCTTCTTAGGGTAATCGGTGCGATTATATGATAACGTCTAGACCCTTCTACGTCTAGCTTATACCGACTTCAATCCCGCGGCGGATCTTCATGATAATAGCCAGACGCAATACTAGACGAATGCAGCAGTCGTAAGCTTAAAATGACCCACAGACGGCAATGGATATTCTGACCAATGATATTGTAATATAGGTGATTATCTCAAGCCAGGTCAATGTAGGTATACTGCAAGCCGAATCCTTCAACACTTGGCAGCGGTCCGTCCCGTAGCATTAATAGTCGTGGTGGCAGTCAACAGTCGCAGTAGGATAAAAGCGACTATCTCTCTAGTATCGTGCGTTGAAAAGTCGTTGACCATTTCCCTTTAGCATTCATTTACAGCGTCATACCAATTTTATGTCGCCGTTAGTCATCCTATAGCCATGGCGCGCCAGGCGCAAGACAAACCAGGTCGATTCCCCAGCCAGACCAGGCCACTGGTGAAGGTCACCTCCCACAAGATTGCCGAGAACGAGTGCCTTGAGTAGTAATTACTACCACCCGGTAGAAAACGCCCTACGGATACGATGAGAATCCCACGGATTATATCAGCTGGCGGGAAGCTCTATATTGCTTAGCACCGTCGGATTATGCAGGGGTCGTAAGGAAGATTACCAGGGTCACTGTTATTAGGACGCGGGGGGGCATCCCATGTCATAGACTTATAGAGGACCCCTGCGTCCTGTGCCGCCTAGCTACTAGACCTGCATACACAGCATGTGATAGGGCTATTGTTGAACCGTCCCTATTCGACCGTCCCAAAATCTTCATGAGACGCTGCGATGCGACTTACTAGCATTCGATGGAGAAGATCCTTTTCGGTTCTGGAGAAGATGTGGTTATCGGTCGGGAGGGTTTCCGATGTTCTTTCATCGAACTTGAAGCTTACCAATTTATCCGGTTCAGATTTTCCTGGCCGAAAATACCGGAAGCGACATGAGTTCACGATGCATCGAGCTATTGGGCAGCTATACGGTGCTCTATACAGCTTTCGCCGCCGATATATACCACGGAAGGGTTAGGTTACACCAGACAAGCCATCGTTACGCTCGGCGTTATAGGAATAGCTACGTCTCGGAGTTATAACAATCCCGGTAACCTCTACTGTGGGTTCTCTCCTATATCTGTATCACATCATCTCCTCCTAGCTCACTTCACCTCATCTCACCCCCTTTCACCTATTCCACTATGTAACCATACCCTAGCTGTCTGAGAGTTTCTCATATATAATTCGATAGCCTTGCTTCACGAAGGCGGTCGGCAGTTCCTCGCCCCTCCCAGAAATTAGATAAGGTAGAGTAAGCCATGGCTAGATCACCTGGATTCCCTTCTAGCCGGGTGAGATTCAACATGGACCCTTAAAGTCAGGAGTGTGATGCCCGCTACTTGCAACTGCCGACATTTGGATCCTTTACGCATTAGGCCGCTATGCTGCATATTCACCAGTATACTACCTAGGTCCAAATTTCTGCAGGGGCCTGGCGGGTATCTGAGACCCCGAGAGGCGTGCAGGTGGCTGCTTATAGGTGCTCTCACATGATAAGTATATCTATCGTAGGCGCAATGTAGACCTGACGAGTGTCGAAAAGAGCTACAACCTCGTCTTTCGTCCTTATCCCTCAAGCAAGTTGCGGATTTCCACATCAAACCGCCGCGATGATTGCAGGTTCTTTCGTCGAGTTGCTATCACGCCAATGGCCGATAGCCTTGCTGGTTGTAGCTGTTCTGTACCTCACCCGCAACTATTTCAATAGGGGGCTGAACAAGTATCCCGGGCCGCTCCCCGCGCAGCTCACAGACTGGTTCCGGTTCTACAAGGTCTGGCAACGGCGACCCGAGCAATGGCACATCAAATGTCACGAGAAATACGGCGACGTCGTGCGGCTAGGCCCGAACTCCTTGTCGTTCGCGAACCCCAACGCGATTAAAGTCATTTACGGCCTCGGGAAAGGTTTCACAAAGGTATGTGACGTCTACATGTATTTCCCTTGCGCTGTAATATATAAATAAAGGGAAGAGAATAAACTAACAAATTTACGATCAGTCGGACTTCTACCCCGTACAGATGGCGACGGCCAAGGGGCAACCCCTTCCGTAAGCTCCCTCATCCCCCAATCTCCGCTACCTAGAAGACTAACAACCAATTAAAGGACCCTGTTCAGCACACAATCCGAACACTTCCACTCGCAGCTGAAGAGGAGCGTAAACCACGCCTTCAGCATGTCCAGTCAGATGCAGTACGAGCCATTCTTCGACTCGACCAACGAGGTATTCCTGGACCAGACGGAGAAGAGATTCGCGTCCACGGGCGACGTGTGCAACTTCTACCGCTGGCTCCAGTGGTATACGTTCGACGTTATCGGAGACATGGTGTATTCCAAGAGACACGGGTTCCTCGAGTCTAACGTGGACGTCGACAACATCGTGCGCGACAATGCGAGACTCTTCGACTACGCCGCCCTGGTAAGAACGCTAATTATTTACTAACACCTAACTTACATAAGCTTGAGAACGAATATAGCTGACGATACAGCGTAGATTGGACAAATCCCTTTTCTTGACAAGCTATGGTTAAAGAATCCCATCAGGCTATGGGCCGCTAAGCACGGCATTGGCGAGGCGACCTTCGGTGTCGCTCGATTCGCCAAGGCTAGACTGGCAGAGCGCCACCCCTCAGGCACAACGTACTCCAAGGAGAACTTCGCGTGGGAGCAGACCAAGGACACGCCTGCAGATTTACTGTCGAAGTTCATCGACGCGAAGCACGAGCGCCCCGACTTCTTCACCGACCAGCTCGTTACGACCATGTGCGTGTCAATGGCATTCGCGGGCTCAGAGCCGGCGGCTGTCTCCCTCAGCGGCGTGTTCGCGTCGCTGCTGCGGCACCCGGCATGCATGGAGAAGCTGATGGCGGAGCTGGATGATAAAAGCCGCGCTGGCCACTTCCGCGACAACCGCCAGGGGCTCGTGACGTGGACCGAGAGCCAGGATCTGCCATACCTGGACGCGTGCATCAACGAGGCCTTCCGCGTGCACCCGGCGCCAGGCCTACCGTTCGAGCGCGTCGTGCCGGAGGGCGGCGTCGACATCTGCGGGGAGTTTATCAAGGGCGGCACGATCGTCGGGTGCAACGCGTGGGTTATTCACCGGCGAACCGAGGTCTTCGGCGACGACGTCGAGGTCTACCGGCCAGAGCGGTGGCTCGTGGACGAGACTAAGGACAGGGAGCAGGAACTGGTGAGGATACGGCGCATGAGGAATACCATGATGCAGTTCGGCATGGGTCCGAGGATCTGTCTCGGCAAGCATATTGGCTTGATGGAGATGTACAAGCTGATTCCTAGTGTGTTGAGGAGGTTCGAGGTGAGTACCGGAATTATCTCCGTTGTTTTTCTGTCTTTTTTGTTATGAGCGCTAACGCTTTCATTATAGCTTCAATTGGAAGATTCGTCCAAGACACCGAGGTTCTGGAATGGCTGGTTCGTCAGGCCCGTTGACTTTCGTGTGAAGTTCCAGAGGCGCGAACTTGTTCAGCCGCTTCTCGTATGAAATTTACCAGACATGCTGAGGCATGAATATTCCTCTGGTAACACGCTAGATGGTGCTCATTTTCTTAGATATTAGGTATCGTTTAAGGATAGAACAGAGAGCAATTAATATGATTTTACTGCGGACAGTATTGTGTTGATGTTTACCATGGAAATGTACAGATTTCCAGCACCTACTTATAAAGTTCAATCCCAGCCAATACAATATTACGAGGAGCACATCAAGAAATCAAACAAAAGTCGAGTCAACTGTACTAACCTCAAAACACTGCTCAGAGTTTTTTTTTTTTTTTTTTTTCAGCAGTTCTCGATCATAAGATTTGAGTGAGAAATGTGAAAGTGAAATTTGAAGGTTAAAGGGGTCACTTTTGAATCTACGTAAGGCCGCGTTTTCTCTTAAGATTTCTATGCAATTAATGTGTAATAAATTAAAAGGCTATAGAGTAATGTAACCTAGTACTTCTAATTATATTTCTAGATTTCTAGTATTTAATTCTGGATGGTTATAAGTTGATTAAATAAGGGGCAAGTTTTGCCTATTCCCATACAAAAACGGTTACGTTTAGCAGTGTGTCATATTTAACCTCAAATTCCTCCGTCAAGGAAATTGGGAAAATTCATCTGAGTTATTTTATAAATTTACCTAAATTACCTAGTTACCCGAAGTCTCGAATTAATTGATATATCACTATACAAAATGCCGGAGTTGTGACTGGGGATTTGACATTTTTTCACCGCTGTACGGAATACGCTGTTGGGTGCCCCTTTTATCATTACAGCGCTCCCTGTATTACAACGGACAAAGCTGCCACCCCCAATTTAAATACTACCGAGGAAGTGTATGTCTGCATATTAGAATTATGTGTCAAGTTGATAAAATTGAAGTAAAGAATTGTAGATGTTTAAAGTTGGTGCAGCTTTCACATCAAAATTACGTAGATGATGAATAAGTCCAGCATATTCGTTGACGTCATCGCGACGGGTTCCTATCGTACAGCATAAATCCACTACCATCGTTAGAGAACTTACCTGAGTCAAGAAAAAGCCCAGAAGTATATCAAGAAAGATATAATACACTACAGCAAATCATATTTAAAAATGCCGATCGAGTACCAGGGCGCCAAAATCCCAACATGCTACGCAACATGCAGCATCGGGCACAAGGAGTCGCACACGCTGCCCCTAAAACTCAAAGCCATCGCAGACGCCGGCTTCGATGCCGTCGAGCTGTCCATGCCGGACATCCTCGCCTACGGCAAGATGCTGCACGGCGCGGAGCCCGACCCCAAGGACTACGACGCCCTCGTCGACATCGGAGAGGCAATCCGGGTGCAGGCGCAGGAGCACGGGCTTAAAATCCTTATGCTGCAGCCGTTCGCCAACTTTGAAGGGTGGCCTAAGGGGAGTAACGAGCGGAAAGACGCGTTCGAACGTGCGGAGGGTTGGATCCGCGTTATGCAGGCCGTCGGCACCGATATGCTGCAGGTCGGGTCGTCGGACGCGCCCGCGATTTCAGGGGTGTCGTTTGATGACTTGGCCGCCGATCTCGCCGAGCTGGCGGATCTGTGCGCCGCGAAGGGGCTGCGGATCGCGTACGAGAACTGGTGCTGGGCGACGCGGGCGCCGGACTGGAAAGACGTGTGGCGGATCGTGCAGAAGGCGGACAGGCCGAATCTGGGACTGTGCCTGGATACTTTCCAGAGCGGCGGTGGTAAATGGGCGGATCCGACGACGGCGTCCGGGCTGGTCGAAGGAATCTCACGGGATGAGCTCGAGGCTAGATGGAGGAAGAGTTTGGATGAGCTAAGCCGGACCGTGCCGCCCGAGAAGATCTACCTCTTGCAGATCTCGGACGCGTATAAGATGGAGCCGCCGCTAGGAGCGAAGACGGACGCCGAGGGCTTGCGGCCGAGAGGGCAGTGGAGCCATGATTACCGGCCGCTGCCGTACGACGGCGGGTACCTCCCTGTGCAAGACTTCTTGAAGGCGGTGCTGGGGACGGGGTTTAGAAGTTGGCTGTCGATTGAGGTGTTTGATGGCAAGGCGCCGGAGAAGGCACCAGATATGCTCGCGTTTAGCAGGAAAGCCATGTCATCGTTGGAGCGTTTATTGCAGACTTAGATACCGAGGATTTTTCATATTTTCGAAGGGGCCTTCGAGAGAAGCGTGTTTACGGCAAAGAATTAACGTCGGATGTCTAAACATTGTTTCGTAAGGGTAAAATGGGTGAAACACAGCAAAATTGTTCCCTTAGTTGAGTTAATCAACCTTCAACATTTAAGCCCCTGTGAGGAAGAAGTGATGGAGGAAAAGGAAGAAAAGGGGGAAGAAGAAATTTCCCCCTTTTTCTTCAATTTTAAAATGAATAAATATTAAAAAATCATTTGAATCATCTTGCAACTATAAAATCGCTCCATCTCCCTACTAACTATCGCCATGGTAGATATTATACGAGTCTGACAGACTAAGTAGATGTCGAGTCGGATCCGTAGCGCTAGTGCCGGCACCAAGACTTGCACTGCTAAGAATTGTGTAACGCCACGTAACGTCATACATTTTCTGATATAAGCGATTCAACGCTCACTCACTCACTTCTCAGTCTCACATTTCATGAATGGAACTTTTATACTCAAGAATTTCGCATTGGTAACCTCGATTTAGTATTTTAAGCCATCTACAGTAAACAACCGCTCGTACAGATGACCAAGCCGCGATCGCAATCGCAGTCGACCTTTTCCCAGCTAAAGGACTTCCTAGCCTACCTGGCAACAACAAAAGGAGATCTCTCCAACATCACCGCGCCGCCCTTCGTTCTCTCGCCGCGGTCAGTAACCGAGATCCCCGCGTCGTGGGCCGAGCGGCACGCGCTGTTCCTGCAGCCGGCGCGGGAAGCGGACCCCGCACGGCGTGCGCTCCTGGTACTTAAGAACTTCCTGTGCAGCCTTAAGCGCCAAGTCTACTATGCGGCTGCTGGATCTGCAAGCGAGGAGGACACAGAGAACGGAGATGGCGATGACGGCGGTGCCAAGAAGCCGCTGAACGCGTTTCTCGGAGAGCTGTTCCTAGGCAGCTTCGAAGGCGATGATGGCGGTGAGACGCGGCTGATCTGCGAGCAAGTATCGCATCATCCCCCGGTGACGGCGTGCTGTATATACAATAAAGCGTACGGCATTTCCTCGTGCGGTTACGTGGCCCAGGAGACGACATTTAGTGCTACGGCGGGAGTCAGGGTGAAGCAGATCGGCCACGCTATTATTCGTGATGAAGTTCATCGGGAGAGCCACTTGAGGACGCTTCCGACCATGGCGGTAAAAGGACTGCTGACTGGGAAGCCGTATCCGGAACTAGAAGGCACTTGCTATATATCGTCGAGCTCGGGGTACCTCGCCACGATCAAGTTCGGAGGTAGTGGCATGCTCGGAAGCGGAACGAGAAACAGCGTGCATGCCGAAATCTCCAATATTCGGGACGGCAACAGGGTGTTATTTGGAGTCGATGGGCAGTGGAACGGTCGGCTTACGATCATAGATAGTTCAAGCGGTGAAAAACTTGAGGAGTTCGACGTCGACGACGTACCCCTTACTACACTCGCTACCAAACCCCTTGACGAACAGAGCGCATGGGAGTCACGAAAAGCATGGTCTAACGTCGTCGAGGGCATCAACGCAGGAGAAATGCACGTCGTAGCCGACGAGAAAAACGCGATCGAGAACGCACAGCGAGAAATGCGCGCGGCAGAGGAGCAGGCCAGGATCGAGTGGCCGAGACTGTTCTTCCACAACGCCGACAGCGATAGCCAGGAGTTTGCGCTCTTAGCTAAGGCGATTCCCGACGCGGCGGCCAGGAGTCTAGACCCTGAGCGAACGGCCGGCGTGTGGAAGTTTATTGGGGTAGGCCCGGCAGAGGCTCTGCTGTCCGACGGCATTCATCGCAGATCTCTGGGGCCGGCAGGGCAAAGCCAAGGAGTAGCAACCGTATGAAATGCTTATAAATCGGGGTTGCGCTGGGAAAGCAACATACTATTTGCACGCAATACTAAATATAGGGATCCCATTGTGGCACTGGCAGATTGGATATGCGAGTCCGGTAGTGGTCATGCAGCATACAACTCCGACGGCGAACAGACGGACGACGTTTGTTCCACCAAACACGGATCTTCGGAGCTTTGATATATCTCCAACAGCCGGATAGGCGCGCCGAGAAGCCCATTTGAGTTTTATCTTGGCCCCGTTACTGTATCTACGTCAATACGCCATTGAGGATCTGCTACACGATAACTGAGAAGGGTAGGTTGTCGATGTTAGCCCCTATTAGCCCCTAACATGACGCAGAGGCGTTCTTTTAGGTCCCGCCGCCCGCATTTGGCACTTCGCCGTCTAACAGCACGGACTGACGGGTATCGCCGTTGAAAAAGCCGGTGCTAAAATAGCGCAATTGGATCATTCGTTCTGGTACGATAGTTGGAGAGTTGTGAGAAGGGTATGATCAAGGAAACCATATAAGAGAAGAATTATAAAAAGAGGGATGAGCTTCTAGATATCAACGACGTCAAGATAAATGTATTCTATGGTGGAAAATAATTTCAGCCGCCAGGCCACTAATCAGCTTCACAAACCAGCTGGGCCAGCTGCGTCAAGTTCGAGGCGACAGTGTTATCGAATGGCATCTTTCTCCCTTATCATCTTTCATCAGATAAGCTAAAAATGCGATGGACCACTGGGGGTAGGGGGTTTGATAGGTCAATGCCTTAAGAACAAGGGTCGGAAATTGGATCTGTAAGGCACACAAGCACGACAGGGCACCATCACATCAGCTTTTAGTGATCGACATCGGGCAGAGACATCTTGGTTTTAGCATGTTATTCTCAGTGCTGACGAATATCTATCGCCTTATCTTCAATGCCATGTTTGCATGTATCTATCCATGTTATGTACGACGTAGCTAAGTGGTAGGACCCCGAGACACCAAGCTGTGGAATGCATGAGAGCGTTGCCGGGGAGTTTCCAAGTTTCGTCCCCTCTACCACAGACCACAAACAAGCAAATCCAACCAATGGCGATGATATTCGGAGACAATCCGCGATCCGGAAGCTCATTTACCTCCGCATGTGGCGAAACCGTTGCGCGATGATGTGCCGGTACATAGAACCAGGGCAGCTTCAGCTAAACAGGGCCGACACGAAGGCGTGCTAAGCCGGGATCTTGCAGTAATTACGGGTATAGGTATAGCCTCATTCGTTAAAAAAAAGAACAAAGAAAAAAGAATCAGCATACTGCCGGAAATAGAATAATAGCATCATCATCATCAACCATCGTAAGGAATAGATAGGGTTCAATAGAGAGAGAATCATGCTTGGTATGCAATTAGATTCTAAATTACATAGTACGAAAATGGATTTCATGCTAGATGCACACACATATAGATCTGATGTCGCCAGCCATACCCAGCCCAACCCCAGCCTCCCCCCGGTAGGATCGAAAGCCCCATCGGTTAAAGTGAGCAAAGCGTCTCACCTACCTAAATAGGCAACCCAAAAAAGAAATTGGGGAATCGGGGAACCGTGCCCTTTTACCTTGTACGCGGGGGTGAGTCGGGGGTTATTTTATATAAGTGCTTTGGTATCCTCGTCGTCGCGTCGGAAAGCTTGGTGTTGGATTACTCACCCCTTTTCCTTCACCTTATTCTTCTTGAAGCTCGTTCTTCCCGAGCTCGTTGAATAGGTGAGACAACAGGTTTAGGAAGTGGTTACGGTAGTAAAATCGGCAGCCATGAAGTCTTCCGTCGCCAGCAGCGTCTTGGCGCTTGCTTCGCTAGCAAGTGCCTGTCCCGTGATGATGTGCAAGGTCGTCGTGAATGAGGAAACCAACACAACGAGCACGATCACGAGCGCGACGGCCACACCAACCGTGGCTGCTGCCGAGGCCTGCGCCATCGTCAGCTCCGCGTGGGCCAGCCAGATCACAGCAACGCCCACCCCGACGATCGAGGCGCAAATTGCCTACGACTGTCTCAACTCAGTCCCGATCAACAAGGATGCCGCCCTCAAGTTCATCGAGGAGATGGAGCCGTACGTGGAATGGCAGTCCGACACGGCCTTCAAGAAGAACCCGCCGGCTGACTACGGTTATCCGCCTACCGACCTCTGGGCTACGATAGAGACGGTCAAGGCCGACATTACGGCGGACAAGTACTCTAACGAGTACGAGTGGCAGGCAGATCTCTACAAGAAGCTCTTCGGCCCGGCGCACGACGGCCATTTCGTGGTGTACCCGGACGCCCTGTCTGCAGCTGTCGAGTGGCAGCGGCCGTTCGCCTTGGTCTCGATTAGCGAGAGCCCCGACGGCTCGGCGCCGGTCATTAAGATCTACGACGACGTCGTCTCCGGCGTCGAGACCGCTTCCGTGGTGTCGCTGATCAACGGAGTCGACGCCGCTACTTTTGTCGGTGATTGGATCAACCAGGCGTCCGGAAACCAGGACGTCGATGCTGCGTACAACTCCATGTTCTTCGAGAAGGCGTTCGTGGCCGAGCTCAGCAACCGAGGGTATTTCCAGACGGGTGGTCGCGTAAGGTACGGTTATTGATGAATAGTTGTAAATTCTCAAAAATGCGGGTGAAGCTTACGATAATCCAGATATATCTATCCCGGTAACATTACCTCGTTTACGTTTGAGAACGGGACCGTGTTGGAACTGCCGAACTTGGCGAGACTGAAGGGATCTTGGAGAGGCGTCGTCGATGGACCGTCCTTCTTTAGCCACTTCTGCTCCGGCGCAGCAACGACTAACGGTTTGGCGGCCTCGGCGACGACGACAACCGCTGAATCAACCGCTACGGCCACGCCCTCACCATCAATCGCGGCTGCGGCTGCTATTACAGGATACCCCGACCCGGTCATTATCGCCAGCGACAACTCCATCTCCGGTTACTTCATCGACCAGGCAGGCTTTGAGGATACAGCCGTCCTTGTGATGCTCTCTTTCTCGCCCGACGACCCTGTAGAATTCCAACGCGTCGCCCAAGATTTCTACGCCGCTGCTGTGGAGGCCGGAAAGACGAAGCTTGTCGTCGACGTACAAGCCAACGGCGGCGGGTACATCTTCCTCGGGTACGACGGGTTCCGGCAACTATTCCCAGACATCGTGCAGGAGGGTCTCGGACGCTGGCGCCAACACGCGGGTTTCGCCGCCGTGTCCACCGTGTTCTCCGACATATCAGCGGGCTTCGACCCGAACACGGCGTCGCGCGACGTCATCAACGCGTACGAGTCGGTGTTCAACTGGCGGTACGACCTGAACATCTCCAACGAAGACTTCTCGTCGTGGGACGACAAGTTCGCGCCGCGCGAGTTTGGCGGCGACACGTACACGAACCTGATGCAGTGGAACTTCAGCGACCCGCTGAGCACGAGCAACGCGACCTTCGGCTTCGGCACGGACATTACAGGGTACAGGAGCCGAGCAAACTTCACGCGGCCGTTTGGCGGGCCCGAGAACGTCGTGCTCCTGCTCGACGGGTACTGCGCCTCGACGTGCACGCTGTTCTCCGAGTTCTTGAGATCTGATGCCGGCGTCAAGAGCATCGCCATGGGCGGGCGGCCGACGAAGGAGGGCCTCATCCAGGGTGTTGGTGGTGTTAAGGGGTCGCAGAGTTATGGCTTTGCGGATGTGTATTCGCAGGCCCAGACGGCGCTCGAGTACACTAACGACACCGCGCTCGTCGCGACGCTAAACACGTACACGGAGTACGTCGTCGACCGCAGCACGGCGGCTAGCTTGAACGTGAAGGATCAGATTCTCCGGGGCAACCTTGAGGACGGCACGCCGGCGCAATTCGTGGTAAGTGGAACTCGCTAACAGTAAAAAAGGGGTAATAGCTAAAAAACATTATAGACCGAGGAGAGCGATTGCCGGCTCTGGTGGACCGCGCCCATGATCAGTGACATCACGGAGCTATGGAAGGCCGCAGCGACGGCCGCCTTCAAGGGCGGCAAGTGCGCTTACGGAGCCATCGAGTCGCCGACGAATGCAACATACACGACGAAGAGGAGCCCGGCGCCGTTTGGCAAGCCGAGGTACACGATCCCGAAAAAGATAGGGACCAAGATAGGAACCACAGCCCCTCCCAAGAAGCGGGAGGTGGCGCAGAAGAGCGACGTGTTCATGGCCAATCAGTTCATGAAGGTCGTGGACTAGAATATTCCATCGCATGGCGCCACGTACTACCACGTATGGCAAGCAATATTACCTATCACTCGCATCTACGGCTGTTGCGATGTCGATATGCCGGTATATGTCGATCTAGATGTAATGTATCTTGAGTAGATAATAGTTCAGTTATAGACAACATATTGAGAGATACCCGCAACCCCCTTTTCTGAAGGATGAATGATATCTGTACCGAGTGCTAGTAAAGCTTGGTACGAATCCTCTGCGGAGAACAGTCGAAGCTGACCTGCCACCTTACTTTACCTAGGGTTGCTGAACAAGGATAGCTGCGGCATACCCCATTGCGTAATGTGTTGGCCCTACTAAGGAGAGGGGGCTTACACATTAAAACTTGAAGAACTGTGAATATCCCGCTTTCGCTGTGTGGTGTCGCTGCGTGGTGATAAGGAGAGGGGGAAGATGGATCTCAACCATCATCCGCCCTGTCAGCCTTTGCTCGATGGCAGGATGGTCACGACATCACAGCAGGATCTGCATGCATGTCTATCTTTCCAAGGAAACACTTGCAGCTTCTTACCGCGAGCGAAGTGGGGGTGTGGTGTCCGTTCCTCCATAAATTCTCACTAGCCTAGCCGCCTAGGTAGGGGTTCTGGAGCTCGGCCGACGACGCCGTCTTGTTATCGGCCGTTGTTGGATACCCTTTCCCACCAACAAGCCTTGGAAATGAAGAAAATGAGAGGTCCAACTACTATGTTCGGACCGGTCTGCATCGATATGGCGCAGCTAGTTCCACGATGCCATTGCGTTGGAGGTGTGAACTAGATACCAATAGGTTCGGACGGGGGCTACATCGTTCGTTTCTTCCCGCGCTTAGTTGAAGATCCTAACTCTAGGCCAAGAAAAAAAGGGGGGAAATGTGCTCAGATGTGATCGTGAGTCGACAACGACTTCAACCTCGTGGGGTTCTCTCGTATACTTGGCAGAAGCGCCGACGCTCTTAAGATATCTTTTCGTTATTTATGGGTTTAAGGCCAATTCTGTTTGCCGACATATTTCCTCGCGTGTCCAATGCTTGTAGGGAAAACAATTCAACGAAAGCACGAGATTAATCAGCCCTACAGAAATTCTTCAGGATTAGCTCATCGATATAAGTTACAGGCGTCACTATCCCACGTGGCCACGCTGTCACATGTGGAGAGGTGAGAGGTGATAGGTGTTACCCGCTGCCCGCTGCCTGCGACCCCTACCACATCGCACATCGCCGCTGTAGGTACCTACGTGAACTAAAATTACAGGCATGTAACATGCCGCGTTTAACGGTTCGAGGCCCCGAACCCTAATGATGATCGCCCCCAATTGTCGCAAGGAGGTAATTACAGGTATTCGAGCTGTTTTAGGTACCTGATATCAATACACCAGGCACTTCTCTCTTACTGAATATAGGTAGGTACATAATGAGATAATAGCCCCTGAATCTTCATCAACTCACCCAACTTGCGCCCGTCACGATAGCTACTTTCCTGTAAACTTTTAAAATATTCTACCACACTTTCAACATATTCAAAACCAACTTAGGTAGTTTAGGCGAGTCAAATGGAAGGAATGCTACCCACCAGGCTATCCACCCCGTGGACATCATACAGTTGCATTAGGGGGTGGTTTGGCCATGGTAAGCCAACGAATTCAGGGCGTTTACTGGCTCTTGGCCCTGCAGGGACAGGGGCGCAACACCACCACGACATGTCAATCAAAAAGTCTAGAAGATGAGAAAGACGACGCTACGGTTGCAGTGCGTGCGTGCTGCGACGGCCGGTGGACGAGTTAGGAGTCTAATTCCACAACACGGCTATGTCATATGGCAGTCTACTGCATACGGTTAAAATTCCCTCGCGACGACATCATCATCCAACGGTTCCTCTACAGGCCGGTCCCCTAGCTCCCTAGCCCCCTCCCTAGCTTCCCACCTAGCTTCCCGCCTAGCTTTTCGCTATGTAGCGGACGTAGGACCTCGGCGTAGGACAGCAGGACCCTAAGGGACCGCAGTGTCAGTACTGCAGGATGCGTTTCGACCCGGGCATGGTCCCGTCCTCTAGCCAGTAGGAATCGGACCGTTCTTTTCACCCTATCCACATACCGTTTTTCCCCAGAGTGGCGCCCATCTGCAAAGCACGCGCTTGCCAATGCGACTTTGACTGCATCTGTCCTCGTTGCACATTCATATCGAGTCGCAGGTAGGATCCATCAGATGTTCTGCCCCGTCCAGGGGTTCCTTGACGACAAACGTTGCTGCTCGTCGTTCGGGGTTTGTCTTCGTGCTGTGCGCTGCGAACCTGCGGACCTGTTGTTGGCTGGCGGCTTTTGGTCCCCCTTTTATTATTTACGGACAGATGGGGAGTGGGTTGCAAAAGAGAAAAAAATCTGACCACCGTGAAAAAAAAAAAGTTGTGTCCAACTTCTTAGCCGACATGGGATCGGCCTCTCAGGAAATCTTCTCAAAAAAAAAAGCTGCTTCGGGGGTTGCGTGGCAGTACTTACCGAGGACCGGCACACCGTTGGGACATGCCGAAGGGGCAGTAATACCGGCATCGCTTACTGGACGGATCCCAATTTTGAAAAACAGATTATCACACAAAATGGATTTTTGAAAAAAGAGACGATAATAATGTCTACGAATGGTAGCTGTAGCCCCCTAGTCCAGCCAGCCCAGAGCCCAGATGTGCTGGAACCCCCAACAGAAGCGTGAGCGTCGTAGGTGCGGTGGATCCTCCGGCATTTTGCATCGCCCGGGACGAACGAGCCAGAAGAGCAGCACAAGAGAGCACAAGGCGGCCCGCGCCATGAGACATAGATGCAAGCGGACTCACTTTAAAACACCCCCAGACGACTTTACATATCACGGCATTACCCGAGCGAGTCAAGTCAAGTTGTGTAAAAGAAACAATCAACCACAGTTTAATTTCAGGAACATGAAATCAGAAAGTTAGAACATCAGAATACAAATATCAACATCGACATGAGTCGTTCGTCGGCGAAAGGAAAGGAGGTGATGAAAGATAAACCTGAAGTAAGTTTTCCCAAAAAGAAAATCAGTTCTTAAGATCGCTCGCCTGCCTATATTGCACTTTACTCAAAATGATACACTAGGGTGAGCGTGGTGCAGGGGATAGCAGCGACTCCTATTCAGACACCGACGCGCTAGACTCGCGGCTAGAAAACTTCCCCTACATCGAGGCCTTCGGGCACAAGTATCACAGCTCGGGCAAGATATTCTTAGCCTTCGACGAGTCTGAGCGAGAGAGATGCGAGGTCCAACATAAACTCTACAGACACAGCCTAGACGGCGCCTTAACGTCTACTCGACTGCCCCTGGACACAACTCGCATCCTGGACCTGGGCACGGGAACCGGCACGTGGGCCATAGAGATGGCGGCCCGGTACCCCCAGGCCCAGATCACCGGCGTGGACGTATACCCGATCCAGCGGCGGAAGGGCGTGCCGCCGAACGTCAAGTTCGAGATCGACGACGTGGAGAACCCGTGGAGCATGCCGGACGACTCGCTGGACTTCGTGCACGCGCGCAGCATCGCGGGCGGCGTGCGGGACTGGCCGGCGCTGCTGCGGCAGGCGTGTACCAAACTGAAACCGGGCGGCCTGTTCGAGATGACGGAGATCTCGATCCACGTGTGCGACTTCGACGGCAAGTTCGCCGAGGCTGAATTATGTCCGGAGTTTCTGCAGCTGTTTAGAGACATGAGCGAGCGCGTCGGCGTCGACTTTAGCCCCTCGCCGCGCGTGCCCGAGTGGCTCGTCGACGCGAATTTCGAGAAGATTGTTCAGAGGAGTGAGATACTTCCCGTCGGGAGCTGGGCCCAGGACGAGAAGATGCGGACGCGTCAGAAGCTGATGAATTCGATCCTGAATAAGGATTACGGTGCGTTTTTTTTCTCTCTTTTTTTCTCTCTTTTTTTCTCTTACATTCCCCTTCCCGTTAGACTGAGGCCCCCTAATCAGCACGACCGGTTCGGCTTACGATTTCTAGTGCTTGAAAATCACTGTAGTCTGCTTTTTCAGACCTGCGGTTGGACGAAAGAGCAATTCGACGCCCTAGTGCCTTCATTTTGGCAAGAAATTCAAGCGGCGCAAGTACGGCCGTACGTTACAGCGTAAGAGAAATTCTATTACCACCATTTTTAGCTCATGTTGACACATCACACAGCGTCTTCACTACTGCGAGGAAACCTCGCGAAGAGCCTTCATAATGGAAAAGTCACCATTACGAGGAATTCGTGACATATTACAATCTACGACGTGGTTACGGGCCAGTTCCCATCAAGAATCCAGTGGACTAAGAGAGGGGATTTAGTCAAGTGCATATGATATGCTCTTCTGATTGAAAATGTTACTATTAGATCGAGTATTCTCTAAACTGGTGCGAATAACTATTCCGAACCCCTAATACTGGAAGATTGAAACCCGCTTTACCTATTCCCGAGATATCGTAAGATAGCGGCGATTTACATAGCACTTCTACAGCCCAGTAGAAAAATTGAACTAAAATCTACTTAACCTATCACTTTCCATTGCCACAGCTTAGTCAGTACTTTACAGCCCTAAACTGCGAAATCCGGCCGGTAATAAGAGTTACTAGCCCCTGAAGGTCTGTGTGTATGTGGAAGAGAAACACGGTTCAAGCTACACTCGATAGCAGCCAAGTCCCGAGGAGGATTCTTGATTAGCCGTCCCCTACATAAGGCACACGACTACACGTAATGGAACACCTGCCTATTCAATACATGGCCGCTGTCTCACCGCAGGATTCGAGGATCATTATACATGCCGAATCCCCACCGTCACCAACAGCCGCGCACATACACGCGCCGAGGTGTGCGCCCCTCCCCCCTTTTCCCATGTTATAAACCCCGATTCCATACACACAAGCCCATGTAGCACACAAGATAACCGGATGATCCATGGCTCGGCGTGCTGACCTGCTTGTTTGCTTGCTCTCCATGCATACTGCCCTGTTGTCCGTTCACCGTAGACTCGGCTGTCGCTTCACCTATGTGGGTTTCGCTACGCACCTATGATGCAACATACATCTTAATGTATTAGAGGGTGGTGTATTTCTGGTACCGATCGTTAAAAACCCACTATCAGATCGCCCCCCATATCGGCCGAAGGCCCTGAAACGTGTTCGGCATGTACTTGCACCAACATCGCAAGGCGGGTAAGGCAAAGACATACATACATCCACAAGTGATTACCGTGCACGAGCAAAAGTAGGTACGCGCTTAAGAAAAGTGTGTCCTCCGTCAGCCGGTACGGAAACGCGGCACTTAGGCAGGTAAGGGAATAATAATTTCTCGCAACGGCTCATAAGTAGCGTCGTCAACAGGTATTTTCCAGCCGTGATAGCTCACCGGCCAAGAATAAACGTATGACATAATATGCAAAGCTGGTTTCCTCGCCGCAGCTTTTTTTCGGTTTTAAGATAAGCTAGAAGGAGAAATTTCAGGGCACCGGCGGCCTTAACGATGTTTGATACTTGGGTACCTACCTAGTGCTCACGTAGCAGCCCATATGTTTCACAGCACGACATCCTTGCCTTTGCTTGCATATGATATGCTCGAGCAGCATCACTGCCCATGTTCTACAGTGTAACCGCACCGGCACGATTAACTACCTAGGTGAGTAGGTAATACTGCCGAGGAAAGTAACTCGAAGCCGATGAGGAGACCCCTTTTTCAGATTTGAGTCCCGAAAATAGCTACTCAGGTACTTGCTCATTATTATGATATATCATTTCACCTCGAACAGCCCTAGAAAAATCATAGAGAGGGTATTCTGTGGTCTCACAAAAATAATTAGGGTTGGGCTTATTCCCCGAGTTTGTGCGAGGAAGTCCTACCACAATCTAGACTCGGCCGCGAAAGGGTCCATAACAGCCCGTACTAAGTATCAAATAATTCTAGCACGGCCAATATACCAATGCGGAGCTCTCTCCGCCGCCGTTCCGTGTTCGTGTTATGAAAAAAGGGGCCGAGGCAAACTTTCAAGAGGCTCCGCTCACGAGCGTACTTGGGCAGCCATACAGAATAAAAGCAAAAACGACAGAAAAAACAAAACATACAACACCAGGGATTCCCTGGTCGTCACCGACCCAGGTACTGATCCGGCGGTATCTGGCTTATCTAGGGGGAGAGCGGACGGGATCCCGAGTTTTCCAGATCCTATGGTCGTATGTGACAGATATGAGCCTAATTGCATCATAAGAAAGGCTCGCCTGCCCCGTACGAGAGTGCCAACTATCGCCAGGGACCATAAAACTCGAGATAAGGAGTGGGATGGCATCATCGGTAGGTGCCAGGTGTTCAAGGTAAATATTTCGCCAAACACGTAAAACCCCTGAGTTGTTTTTCACACACTGTCAGAATGCAATTAGGGCTTCGCATGCGGTCGTATTCGCGGCATTAGACAATACTTTGGTTCATTCTAGCTTCGTAATATCAAAAATGTACATGGAAAGAGTGATGTCCCGTCACAAGCCAGAAGTGACATGTCAAAATCACGAAGCTGCCTGCTTAATTTGATCCTGGTCGATCTTGAGGGAGAAGTCCACATGCGGCGTGCCCTGGTGGATCGAGCTCGTGGAGATGATGTCGATATCTGGCAAGTCCCATGTCAGTTTCATATCAGCAAAAAGGACAGGGGAGGAATAAGAAACGAATGAACAGAGAAGAGAAGAGAAGAGACGAGAGACAACACACCGTTATTCGCGTAGTCAAACACGTTATCCTCCCGCAAGCCCCCAGAAACCTCAATCAAGAACTCTTTCTTGCCGCGCCACTTCTCTCTCAGGCTCTTCGCCGCGACCTTGACGCCCTCACCGGTAAAATTATCCAACATCACAATATCAGCCCCAGCCGCAATCGCCTCGTCGGCTTCCTCCTCGCTCTGCACCTCAACTTCAATCTTCAGCGCGAACCCGCCGACCATCTTGGCCGCCTGAACCGCCTCCGTGATGCTGCCACGGCTCCACACGTGGTTGTCCTTGAGCATGATCATGGAGCTCAAGTCCATGCGGTGCGTGTCCGCGCCACCGACTAACATCCCGTACTTCTCGACGAGCCGGAAGCCAGGCGTCGTCTTGCGGGTTCCCGCCAAAATCCCCTCGTACCCCGCGCTGCGCAGACTCAGCAGCATATCCCGACTAACCGTAGCAACACCAGAGCACCTCGCCAAAAGATTCAGACCGACGCGCTCGCCCAACAACAAACCCCGAGCGGGCCCGCGCACCGTAGCCACTTTGGTCTTGCCGGACCCGTCCTTGGGGCGGTCGATGTAGCTGCCCTCGCGGGCGTGCCACTCGACGTCGCAGCCGCACTGGCGGAAGATCTCGGTGAAGAAGGGGATGCCGGCGATGATGCCGGCGCTCTTGCCCCAGAGGGTAGCCGAGCGCGGGTGCTCGCCTACGACGAACCCGGCGTAGTCGTACGACGGCGTGTCTTCGGCTAGCCACCCGGTGATCTGGGCCTTCCAGCTCGGGGGGAGGAGGTGCTCGAGGGAGCCGTGGTGGATGGGCTGGTCTTTATGCATGTGGGCGGGTGAAAGTACGTATGTAAGTGCTGTTCACGAGGTGTGTATGTATGCCTAGGCCGAGCTGACTTGCGGTTCTTGCTGATCCTGGCGGTTTGAAACGACACGGAGCGATTTTTGTTGCCGAAAGATGGGGGTTTGATCTCGGGTGTTTTCGTTTGTATGAAGTCAACAATTTCCCTGTTTGAGCCGTGGAAACCCGCCAGCACCCAGCGGATAGCGGGAAAGGTGGGTGAAGCGGGGGCGGGGTTAATGTCAGATACCTCTCTAGGTACATAATAGCTTTTATATGAAAAATAGGGGTGCTTATTCCCGTACTTACATATATCTCATAAGTGGGATGCCATTACATCAGCAGCCAGACGAGAAGTCTATTTTTATATGCCTTATGTAAGGTGTTTGACGTACATTATCAATGTGCAAGTCTTAGGCAATCAAGAGGCTGTTATAGTTAACGGCAATCAAAACATGTCACTTCGTAATGTCGTACGACCAGGATTTCATGTTCATGATAATGCGGAGAGGAGAGCGGCCTTCCAGCCGTTAATTTCATTAAGCAAGCACAACTACCTAGGCAATAAGCCTATTAAGTTTAAAAAGACGAAAAAACTACCCCAGCAGGTATCTTCTACTTGTTATCCCATTATCCCATTCCGTCTCGTATCCTCTTCCTCTAATCTTGATCCCACTCGCATATATAATCCATCCTCGGCCTCGTAGGCCCTCAGCCCTCCCCATTGCTCATATAATCTGCCATCGACATGATCGGGTACTGCTGGAAGGGTTACTTCCGAAAAAGATCGAGGTGGCGGGTCTGTTGCGAGTAAGCTTAACCGCCGCGGCGAAACTGGTTCTGGAATTCGCCCCAGTAATCGTGATTCATCCGCGGGTGGCCGATACCCTTGCCCTTGTCAACCGGGACAGCAGCAACAGCAGTTCCGCCGAGCACTATAACAACAGTTGTCAGTAATTGCTTGTTTACTAGGAAGGGGATTGTGGCTCATAGTAATGCATGTCTCAGAAGTGCTCACTCCCAAGCGAGCAGAAATGATAGGTACCAAAAAACGGAAAGAAAAAGGTACTCTGGATGTTACATACTCATACTGCCATTCTCGAGCTCAGCAGCCAGCCTCTCACTCAGAGTAGCACCATCTCCGGGGTCGACAGGGCAGAGACGCGGAGTCGGAGGTACCGGGATCTCGTCCTCGTCCATGTCCTCATCTTCGTCCTCGTCCCCGTCCTCGTCCCCATCCTCGTCCCCGATGACCTCGATGAGGAGGTCCACTCGTCCGTACGGGACCAAGGGGCCGTACTCGAGGTAGAATAAAGTACCGGGCGCCGTGTATTTCGCCATCCACGCGTACTTGATGACCACCAGGACCGACAGCGGGAAGGCGTGGCATACGCTGCACACCAGCCCCTTCGGGCCCTCCTCCTCGATCTCGGCGTAATCTGAGAGGTCCCGGAACTGGATGCCGAGGAATTCGTTCGGGTTGGCGACGAAGACGTCCTCGTAGGCCGTAGTACGCTTTCTCTTGCCAGTGTTGTTGGCAGTAATGTTGCTGCGGCTCGGACCGGCGTGGCTTGACTCGGCGTGGCTCGGATTGGGGCGGCTGGGATCAGCAGAGAAGATGGTTTCGTGAGCGTGAAACGACATCGTGGCAGAATGTAGAAGCAAAGATGATTCTTGGGCAATGCGTGAGCTCGATTTGATGTGCGATCGAATTAGATGTGCGCTTGAGCTGGTTGTGAGATGGAAAGCCGCAGATTGTGAAAGGTTGTAGGCGTGGAGGATGAAAGTAGATTGGATTGTGAATAGGTCTTAGGGCTCTTAACAAGGTGTTGTCGTCGACGACTAAGCAAGTGGACGACTAAGCAATGTTCGCGACTAAACAGTATTGCCAAAAGGATACCACCCCTCGTGGATTCGCATCTAAGCCATACGACATGTCACAGTTAATTCTCTAGAGAGCCTAGTGCCTTCCTTCTTTCATCGTGACAGTTCTCGGCGTGTTAATATCGACCCGGCAATACGCAGCAGGTGTAAACTTCTATTCATGAGGTCCTCTGTGTTTATTATCGTGAGTTTAAGCCGGTAAGAACAACAACGACTGGCGAAGTAAACAGCAACTCGCCATGTGTTGCCCAGGATTTGAACATCTGTTTTAGCATAGTATGCGGTACGTGATCTTCCTGAATCACCACATCAAATTGCCTTTTCAGACCCATCCAATCGTCGATGTGATAGTTATGATTGGGCCCTGTTTTGCTGTTAGCCGCATGATAAAGCAAGCACACGGTGAGTAGTGAGAGAGTAAAGGACCACATAAGAGAAATTAGAGAGTGAAAGGGTATTCCTAATAAGAAAAACGAGAGGAAAATATCTAAGAAATATAAAATAGGAGATGAGGCAAAAGGGGAAAAATTCCACCCAGATGCGAGAAAACATGACGCCCCTATATGCAGATACCAAAGTGAAAGTGACCCAGACCACGCTATGCTATACCAGTCCATGTTATACCGTTCCATGCTATCCATCAATGCAGAAAAAGAGAAAGAAAGAACGAAAAGAACTCCTGAAAATGCTCATGAACCTGTACAAATCCCCCTATTCCACATCCCGGGGTGAACCAGCACCAATGAAATAATCCATCCAACGCTATGCTAGTCGTTGAAGGCATAATATATAAATCGAGTGTTGAGTATAGAAATTGAGGGCGAAAAGGAGAATAATCTTGAGAAACTTAGTACCATGTGGGCGTCACGGGCCAATGCCGCAGCATATTCTCAACCGCCTGGGTCCATTCGTACTCGAAGCACTGGGCGAGTTGGTCGGCCTCTTCTTGGGTCGGGTCGCGGCCTCCCCACATGTCCTTGCGCCACGCGTCGGCTTGGGCGTACGTGGGAATTAAGCCCCTATATGGAAGAAATGGTTAGAAACGAAGTTATCTAGAGCTAATTTTATTCGGTGAGGAGGGAGTAAGGGTGGGAGAAGCGGGATTTTAGAGGACAGGAGAAGGGAAGGAAGATATCAAGAACGTACTCATCGCGAATCTTAACCAGGCACAACCAAGCCAGATTCCAGCTTCGGTTCGAGTTGGGATCGTTCCGAACGAGCTGGTGCGCCTGGTCGACCAGCTCCCCCGAGATAGGATAGTTCCGCGTGAGGCCCCTGAGCTCCGTCAGGAACTGGTTGCTGTTGACGTAGTAGTCCCATGCAGACGTCATCGGCTGCTGGAACGCCTGGGCATCCTCCTCGTTCTCGCAGCTCGCGGCCACCCGTTCGATGCGGCATAGTTCGGTCAGCGTGTTGACTCGGTGGGTACGCAGCGATTCGATGAGCTGTTGGACGGAAGACTGGTTGAGGATAGACTGCGTTAGTATCGACCGCTCTCGAAATATAGATAATGGGCTCAGGGGTCATGGACGGGGATATCTTCCAAGCCCACACGGCGCCAAGTTTAAGAGGGGATTTTACGAATTGAAAACCATCACGCACTTGTCTGCTCTTGCTTCCGCGAGAGCTTCTGTGTCCACCTGATCTTGAAGAAGACATTATCGTTGTTGTTGTCGTTGTTGGAAATATGCGGGAGTGGAGCTTCGTTTCTGCGTAAATATCCTCTGAGGGCTTTTGGTTCGTATAGATGGAGTCGGAAATTAGCCGTATTTGTTCTTCGTCTCAACGGAAATAATCTTTTCAGGAGTTAAGTCTGGGCTTATGTATGCTGGGTCGTTATAGTGGATGTCGATCACCTTCAAGGCTGTATCTCTCTGCTTCGGTTTCGACGATGTTTTGACTCAAAAGCTTGCTGATGTTAGAGTAGCTTGATCTGTGTAAGTGCAGAGGGCATGTGAGTTTCAATCAGGGGAAGCCGTCTGTGTTTATATCTTGAGAGTTCTTCCCTTCCTGTCGGCTGTGGGAGGACCCGCCGGCAAGACAAGTCACCGAAAACCTTCCAGCGGCAAATTAATGGGATGGTTGAAGCCACTAAGAGCCGCCTGAGGTGTAATTCTCAGTAAGAAAACCAAGTTTTGAACCCAAGTCACAGGCCGGATGATCTAATCCGGAGCCCACGTGCCGACGTGTAAACTGATGCTGAGAACTATGTATAACGATGAGAGTGACTTAGCACCACGACTCCATTATCAAGAGATTACGCCGGTAATTCGACCGTGATCGATCAGTGGTATACCAAGGGCAAGTCTAGGGAGACACCCCTGTTCGAGACCATCAACCCGCCGTGAGGGTATCGACAGAGCATTACGGCAAGCTTATGTAAAATCACCTATACAAAAGAAAATGCACAACTTGGGGCCAGTCCAGAATAGTTCCCGTGTCCCAAGGAAGAATTAAGGTATGTGGCAAGCCATATCTAGCTTACAACTGGAAGCGAGATATGTTCATCCTCTGACCCAGCTCACCCACGCTTGGGGCTTATGCTGACGACGGACGACGTCTGTCATCCTTGGGGGTTCAATGCTGCTATTCCGTTATTAAACTAGCCACCACGTTGTGAAAAGTATAGAAATAGATGTCAGAAGTTGAAAAGAGACACGCATACAAGTAAAAATGTCGGAAAGTTGCATCTCAATTGGATAATCGTGATTACTGGGTCTCTGGGTCTGGGGAAAATGAAGCTATAGCGTCCTAAAAAAAGGACAGAAAATAAAACCGGACTGACGAGAAAGGAAGTTCTGATATGGAATAATCATAATAGCTTCGAAATAGAATACTATTCATTGTCCAATCAGGCGTGAGGAGCGTGCTTCCATACTCGATTTGTTGTCGACAGGCCTAGGAACAGTGCGGGCTTGCGGGCGCCAAGTTAGGGATCGGGAGAGTCAGAGATCGGCCATTCCGCGGTAGCGGAAAAGTGCATTTATTTTCCATATTCATCGCGCCAGTCAGAATTTAGCGGCCTAGGGCCATAAGGCTGGGGAATAGGGAGAAGC
The DNA here is from genome assembly GCA_028571165.1 of Hypoxylon perforatum. NCBI lineage: Eukaryota > Fungi > Ascomycota > Sordariomycetes > Xylariales > Hypoxylaceae > Hypoxylon > Hypoxylon perforatum. The sequence goes on from JAOXNQ010000665.1 coordinate 66,301, forward strand.
AGCATAGGTATTTCGGATTTCGGCGATTGGGGTTGGGATTGATTCAATTCTCTGCACCAAATCCCTTTGGCGTTTGCAGCCTTAACGCCACTCATCCATGCACCGTCCCTCGAAGTCATCCATCCCATCGCAGAGCCCGACGCGGATGAAAGCCAAGGGACGCTCGAAGAAGCTAAGTTAGTAATGAATTATGCAAGGTTGGAAATTCCTACGAAGTGCGACCTTGTCCGGCTAGGCCAAGCTTCGAAAATGCACATTTTGGTGGTAGGTGCTTTGCAATCCATGCAGCATGCAATGTTCAATGTTCTGACGAACCGCGTTGGCGTCTTGGCAACCTCGTAGTTGTCACTGGACATTGGATGACGGGGGTATCTCGCAAGTATCATCGCTCTAGATTCCCGTTCAAGTGTACGAGAGATGTAGGTAATCCCAAATGTATTATGTAGAGTGCGTACGGGGGTCATCTCCGGGTTGCATGGTGCATTGGTGCATTACGCATTGTACAAAAAAGCTTTAACCTGCTTAGAGGCTGAAAAATAAGGCCAGCGAATGAACACGAGGATCTGCATTAGGTTTGGTGGTTGAGATATAAATGGAAAGCTTTGTCATTGAGTATTAAGTAAGAACTTTTTTAAGGTGCCGGTCTGTGCTCATGTAACTCTGTAGCTCTTTCCTTGGTGACGATCGCGAACACCCCGGGGCACCCGCAGGCTGAGGAATCTTGCGATACCAAACTGTGCTATCTTGATAAATGCTTGATAAATAATAGAGATGAACAAGATTCTTAGTAGTAGTTAGGATCAGGCGGCCTCGTAAGCGGAGACTTGCTCTACAGTTTGGATGTATGTCGTATGCTCGAATGATAATCGTATGCCCAATTGGTATCAAAGCCGACAGACAACTTATCGGACCTTGGACATATTCGGAGCTGCGTCCGTATGAGATAAGGAAAAGACCGAGGTGACCAAAGCGACGAGGGGTTGATGACGATGACGATGATACAATGCTAGATGTGAGGTTTTAGCACGACGGAAATAATAATGGAAATCTTGTCAGCAACCCAGCGTAGTTCTTTACCAGTTGGTCTGTGCTTTGAGACAGATTTAATCAGAACCCGGAAATCGAATCCTGGATTCCAAAGGCCAAGCATCGTGTACCAGGTTCTGCTTCTTAAAGTTAGATACTTCATTGATATTTCACCAATCAAGACTCAAGAATCATTCCAGCTGAAGGTCTCGCTAGCGGGTAAGGCTGGTGGCAGTGCTCAGGTTCAGGGAGTAATTCAAGTTGTGATTGGTTGAATAGGCGCAGCTCTGCTATTTTAGGGGTTGAGATCTGGGTAGCTTAGGTGTCACAACCAGGTACTCGTTCAACTTAGCGCGGCAGTAGATCCCGGGTGTAAGGTTCGAGTGCAGGGTTTGATTTAATGTCTTCTCTGCTCGCTTGTCTTTCATCTCTGTTCTCATCTTCATACTCTACCATGGAACTGAAGTTGACACGGAACTGAAGTTCCGGAGAACCCCAGAAGTCCAGAACACCATAATTCGGAGAGGAGCAGAATACCGATAAGATGTCTCAGCCAGTGTATCCAAGCTTGCGCGTACACATATGCTGTATGTCCAAAAATTGATGTATCAAGCCGTGTACTTTTGACAGGGCGAGGCTGTGGAAAGGTTATATGTACACCCTTCATGAAGTTTACCCCTGACCAAGAAAATTTGCCTGCACGTCGCTTTTACAGTATCTAGTTTTCGAGTAACCCAAGAAAGATATCATGTCTCCCTTCCAACCACTATTTTGACGATGTTGGTTAATCCGACCGGGTAGATACGTGGGTAGATACCCGATTTGACTTGGGTAGGAGACGGAAAAAATCACCGAGGGGGCGGCTGAAGGAATCCAAAATGTTACGCTCGCCTGAAATAGCTGATTTGAGCCGCCTACATAGCCACGGAAATTTTCCGTAGCTTGGGTCAGAACTGTAGATTGAATCTTTTCGCTTGTCCTTTTGAAAAAAACACGACTTTTGGCAGTTCAAATTAAATTTTGTAAGATGAATGGCTGAGCGGTTTCATTCTCAACTCCTGCGGGCGATGCCTCGCATAACTTCAACATATTATTCCTCCATTACGCTGGGGCCGTAGGTGCTGTATGTAAATGCATAGACGCGTGTAACACAACTCCTTATGATCATACATGCGAAACGCAACAGCCTCATCTATTTCTCAACCACCAAGCCAACCGAGCTGCTTCGGTGACCGTTATAGAATTGAAATATCGAATATAGATCTCGGGTATGCCATTCGGGTATTAATTCGATTGCTAAGCATTCCTAGGTAAGCTCTAAATTTGTTCCCTTATAGGAACTGGCATTTCTCTTCTAATGCCATGCTAAGTATGCTCTACTGCTATCCATCATCATTCATCATTGCTATCAAAGCATTTACCAACTAAATCGGGGTGCAATTGATGGCCCATGTCTCGCATATACAATATGAACAGTAATCCGGGTCTATTCCCGGATTAGATGGGAGTTGAGGTGCGACCCCAAAAACTTCCAAAACCTGGGATTTCTTTGACAAGTTCAGTCGCATCGAAGGACTTTCGACCATCATATTCGTCGAGTGGTCGTCAATCACTGATCGAGCCCACAGCTTACGGCCATCGGCGACTTTAATGCGGTACGTGGCATGTAGTATGTGATATGTGGTAATATAGGAGGTCGTCCGAATAGTCATATCGTCCGTCGACAGCTCTAAATGATCTAAATAGAACTTCACGTAAGCAAAACGTCATTTACGTTTACATTTCAGCCCCAAACCCGAGCTGAGATTTGCTGAATCCCAAGCTAAGATATGCAGAATCTATGCGGCATCATTGTTATCCGCATGTTCATCGGCTTCCGGCTCTTCTTCTTCGAACCCGTCGTCGGTGCTTTCGAGGCCCTCGCCGTGGATCGCGTAACTCCCTAGCCATCCGGCAAGTGCGATTCCTGCGAACAAACCCCAGGCTAGAGCCTCGCCCTTGGGTTGGATGTGTGTCGAGACGGTGTAAAGCCCCCCTGAGAGAAAAGGGCCGACGCTTCGACCAGCTGCTGAGAGGGTTTGAGCAACGCCATTGAGCGTGCCCAGACTCGCGTGCGTTG